>JAIZFV010000002.1:0-86503 GCA_021234005.1 Nephelium lappaceum | reverse complement strand
TTGATTTCCTTACAGTTGCATGATGAGATCATCCAGGAGCGGGGCAAACGAAAGACGAAGCCAGCGGCATCTCTGCGGACACCATACACTGATCCTGGACCGCCAAAAAAAAAAAAAGAAGATGCCCCAATTACAGGTTGAGGAGGTGGCAGAGTCTGTAGACCCCGTAGAGGTTGTCTACAATGAATACAAAGCTTCTTCCACGTCGTTGGATCTCAGGTTTTGATAATAAGTAGTTTTATACCTTTATGTTGGTTACTATTGAAAAAAAGTTAACCTATTTTTTTTTCTTTTATTTTAAGCGTGCAATTGATCGTTGTCAGTGGTGCGTGATACCAGACACATTGCGAACCATTGAGGATGAGAACAGATGGTTGACTTTTGAGCACATCGATTCTTATTTGATGTGTTTACGAAAGAAGTGGAATGAGGTTGAGGACACTAGATATGCGGTTCATGGGAGCTCTTTATTTGTGAGTGTTTACATTTTAATCAGTTATGTCGTTACAATTTATCGTCATATGTCCCTTAAGTGTGATAACATGTTTAATTTTTTATCTTGCAGGCATTGATGACATTATACTATAGAGAGCAATACGTCCTCAGAGGAAAAACATTTGATTCAGTTACAGCTGATGTACCCTCAGAGTGGCTAGCATTCGGTTCTGGCAAGTTAGACTTATTAGTACCGTGGTGGGAAGTTGAAAATGTGAGTGTTGTACGAAAAATTATAAGTTATTATTTGATCATTTAAATATTTTAATTAGTCTTATATTACTGACGTCTTCAAATTGCAGGTGTTGCTGCCATGTAGCCTAGATCAAAATCACTAGGTCCTTTGTCAAATGTGCTTGAGACAGAAGAAGATATTAATATATGATTCTCTTGCACATACTGACTTAGCTTTCCGCATTGAGCCACTTGAGCCGCTGGTGTGTTTGATGCCCATTTTATTGCGATTTGTGGGATTTTATGAGAGGACCCAGATAGAGATGCTACCTGTGGATGAGCGATGGACAGTTGAACGTCTTGATAGATCGGTTGTGCCCCAGCAACCCGATGGGTGAGTAAATTTGTAACTTAATGAAAATTTAATATATATATATAATATATATTTTTATTTTATATTATATTTAATGGTATGATAACATCATTTAATTAATTTATTATTAATACAGGACGAACTGTGGAGCATATGTGGCCATGTACATTTGTGATTTGTTACAATCAAACAAGATTACATGGAAATCAAGACGACCGGATCAGGTTGCAGATGTCATTACACTGAGGGCAGAGATTGCAAGGGATCTGTATACCTTTTCGACATCATTGTATAAAGTAAATAAATTTGGAAAATGGATAGTTGACTCTGATGGAGAGGTTGTATATAAGTAATTGTATTTATTTTTATTAATTATTCATTCATTTATATAAGTAATTGTATTTATTTTTATTAATTAAATGGGAGCATTTTCTAATATTTTTATTTACCATTTTATTTATTTTCTAATTAAATAAATTATATATACACATTTTACCTTTTATTTGTGTTAATATCAATGAACTCCAAATAAAATATGTAACGATCTATAATCAATGAAATCACGTTATAATTTTTTTTTAATTGTTTTCAAGCTATGATGTGATTGTATTTCATAATTACATATCTAAATTTGATAGTAACTCAAAATTTCAGGTTTTGGTATAATTAAGATTGGAATTCTTTTCTAAATCACACCAATCATTTTAATTACCTATAAAATTTCTGATTGTAATTAAATGGGAAGTGTAGAACTTTTGGCTCTAAACAAACTTAGAATATATAACTTTTGGTTTTAATTAAATTGAAAATTTAGAACTTCTGATTATAATAAATTAAACTTTAGAACTTCAAGTTATATTAATTGAAATCCAAAATTTAAGGTTCTAATAACTTAAAGTCTAATTTACAATTTCAGGTTCTGATAATATATAATAATAACAGTGAATAAAATCGGTAGAGTCGCACAAATAATGTATATAAATAGCACTTAATAAAGAATGAAGGTTTTTTAAAATTTAATTAATAGGTTTTTTTTTTTTTTCCTAAAGTAAAAGAATGAAGGTTTTTTAAAATGATGGGTGTGGAGATAAAAAAGTTTACACTTGATGCCTGTGTGATTATATGGAAAACTATATAAAATTTAATTTATGTCATTCTATCAATATTATATAAATAAAAATGGAAGCCACATATACGTTTAGATCATCTAAGATATCAATATTTTCATTCTTGATTATAGGTTATCGATTACTATATAATGAATGAATATATAGTATTATTCAATAATATTCAAAAATGAGAAATAATCGAATGGAAAACCGATCCGACGAAAAAGGTGGGATAAATTATTGTTCGGTTTTTAAGGTTAATGGAAAACCGATTGCGGTTTCTTAACCAATATGGAAAACCGATCATGGCATTTTGAGAGATTTTGACCCCTTTCCCTTCAAATGTTAGGTTTCCAGTGATCAAAATACACTAAAAACCATAGAATTAATGTTGCATTTCAATATGGACTAATATAACAATAAAACATGGTTAGATGAATCTACATTAAGATTTGTACAGTGTGAAAATGTTATCACCGAATACCAGGTTTAACTTCAACTTCACCATACATAGTCATTACGTAAGTTATTTACCCAATTTTACTTTAATTGTTTAAATTTAAGTAAGTCGGGGTCATTTGTTGCCCACCAAGAGCCATCAGAAGGGGATGAACTCAAGAAAGACAATGATCGGTTTTTTAAGTGGGCTTAAAAACCGAAATCGGTTTCTCCTTTAACTGAAAAACCGATCAGACGTGCATATTGACAGATGAAGCAATGTCGGTTTTATGAGCTATTAAAAACCGATTTCGGTTTTTTATCAATAATGAAAAACCGATCAACCTGAAAAACCGATCAACCTAAATAACGAAATCAGTTTCTTTTACCAATTTAGACCTGGTGTATATTATTGCAATCTTATGCTAAATAATGTGTCATATAACTGAGGAAACCTGTGTCATTACAAAAGTTTGAGTTCCCAAAATTTAAACATATGCTAAATAAATAAATGCACATTTACATGCTAGATGTGTTCTAATTAATAAAATACTTGCAAGACGTCATTAAACAAAAAATAATATAAGTTTCATTGTACTCTGATGAAGCTTAAATCAGCATAAACAAGTAAGCATGAAATAACATAATACATATTATTAAAATAAAAGCTTCAATTAATTAATGTGTCTAATCATCAATGTTTGGATCATTACCCATCATTTGATTAGGAGGAGGAAACCGTTGCGGGCATCGACGTTGGTTGTGTCCAGTCTATGACAGAGGCGGCATCTTCGTGAGGGCGCAGTATTTGGATGAGTATTTGCACTTGTTCCAACTTCTGCAGTAGCGGCTTCGCTAGTTTGGGCTTCTGCACTTGCAGCTCCACTCGTCCCTCCACTGAAGGATGTTGAGGGGTTAGGGCAACGAAGACAGTTATGTCCCCTCTGACCACATTTTCCACACTTCTTAGTTCGACGAGCTTCCCCAACGGAAGGAATCCGAACCTCTTTCGGCCTATCTGCTTGTCTTTTTCCTATGGGTGGTAGTACAATCATGCTTCTAACTTCCGTGGAAACATTCCAATCAGACAATTTAGGAACGGGATTGATCGGATGTGCATATGCAGCTTTCAGCCACTCTGTGCTATAATAATGACTGTAAAGTGTATCACAACTGATGCTCTTAAACCTGACATGTATCATAAATATTCATTTAAATGTAAAAATATGATATGACATTAAATATAGAAATTAACAACGTACAATTATGATACCTGGTTACAGCACATGCATGAATACATGGCAACTGATCTAAGTTCCACTGCAAGCAAGTGCATGTGCACGTTTCAATATTAACCACTGCATCGCCTTTGCTAGGATGTAGAACACTGTATGTGATCGGCTCTGTAATAGAATGTACGGTACCTTCCGTTGATAAATTTTTGGCCAACATGATTCGATCGTACGCAGTAATGGTACACAAAAGTCGTGAGTTTTTCAGCAGCATCACGTCTATTATTAAACTATCTTTGTAACACATTTCTCACATATTCATGTGCGGTAGTTATTGGCAAATGACGTGCTTGCATCATGCAATTGTTGAGTGATTCTGCAATGTTAGTGGTCATCATGTCATATCTTCTGTTTGGACAATATGCCTGTGACCACCTGCTTACCCCAAACTTAACCAAAGTTTCATGTGATTTCGGATGCAACGCCCGAATTTCTTCTAACATTCTATCGCAGTCATATGGCACATGACTATATGCTGCACTGTAAAATGCTTTTTCCACTACATTCGAATACTTTTTACAATGTTGCTTAAGGTTTTGCCACAGGTGGAAAAAACACTATATGTGAGGGACTTTGGGAAAAGCTACACTCATCCCATTTGATATGCTTTTGTGACGATCGGATACGATAAGCAAATCGTTTGACACACCGATCGCCTTTCGTAATCTGCTTAAAAACCAAGTCCATGAACGGTCTGACTCTCCATCAGCAAATCCAAAAGTGATGGGATAAATCATCTCCGACCCATCTTTGCAAGCAGCAAAAAATTCACCCCTTTGTATTCACCTTTCAAATGGGTGGCATCAATAGCAACAACCGGTCTCATATAAGATCGAAAACCCTCAATACAAGCTCTAAGTGCAACGAACGAATACAAGAACCGATTGTTTTCATCCCTCTCAATTGCCGTCATGGTGCCGGGGTTTGATACTTTTAACATTTCAAAGTAGGACGGAAGCTGTTGATATGACTCGTCCGCTTGTCCATATGCTAGTTTCTTTGCATATTGTAAAGCCTTTCAAGCTTTACTGTACAAGATCTGCACACCATATTGCTCTAGCATTTCTCCGATCAAACGATTAGGTGTATAAATATCCCTCCCAACCTTTCCCGCATATAATTTTTCGATAACAATAGTCTTCACACTTTTCATATGTGATTCCATGGCTACCTGACGGCACGTGTGTTCCGCCACATACTTCAACACAAACCACATCGAACAACCTTTTCTGCATCTTGCACGAACTATAAAGCTACAACTCTTATCCTCGCAACCAGCTTCAAATCGTTCCGCGTCTGAGCGTCTAACACGATATTCAAACTTGGATTTTAGAGCATATTCTCCAATAGCTGTACACATTTCTTGTTTATTATCAAAGAATGCACCTTTATACAAAGTACCACGTTGATAGACAGTTGACATAGCGCTTGAAGTAGCCTCAATGTCGCCCAGTTCTACACCTGGAACAATCCAGTATGATTGTGAAGGATTGTTATGAAATTGTAAACCCGAAAATCTTATTTCTGGAAACCCTTCATCCTCGTTGACATCATTAATTCCAGCTTCCTCTTCATCACTATCTCCAGTTTCCTCTTCATCATTATCCCCTGTCCCATCACCATTATCATTTGTGTCTTGCTCTTCATCATCACTAACATCATTCATATAATCATTATTAATGTCATGAATGAGACCTTCCATAGATGTAAATGGGGTGACCGACGCATCAACCTGATTGCTACCAACACCTGAAGTTAGATAAAATTGACTTTGAACCATATACGGATCTACAGGTCTATTACTATTTGGCATCTCATGTCTTGTGTCTGGTATTGAGTCGGTGACATTTGGACGAACGATATGCCTACTAACTCCAGCTCCAAATTCTCTTACAACCTTATCAATGTAAATCTCTCTAACATCAATATTTCTCACCGCCATCAAACCAACCACAGCAAAATCGGACATGATACGTATTTTTTTCACTTGACCATTTGTCATGTTTTGTAGTAAATAATATACACGAATATCCCACATTCTTCTATCAATGCTAGTCTTTCTATACACAACATCCACCAACGATGAAAAACTACTATCTTTGGAGACCCCACACATGAGTGACTCACCCCCAACGTAGTTAGATCCATTCCACTCTCCATCAAAGTTGATGACGATCGTTTCGTGAGCCATTCCTATAACATTCAAAGAATGTTTAATTAGTCTCACTATAATGGGACAACATTACAAAGTACAATCATATATAACAAAATCTAACACAATAAATCAATGTCCATCATTAAAAACAAAAGATATATCACAATTATGCTAACACTGCCTATGATCATATCTAACCACATATAACACTAAAATTTAATACACGGCATCCAAAACACAACAAATATTGAAAACATCAAAAATTGCTCAAATCGGTTTTTCATATACATGAAAAACCGATTTCGGTTTTTGAGTGGCATGAAAAACCGATCATAATAGAGAATCGGTTTTACACATCTGTAAAAACCGAAATCGGTTTTTTAGTTAATTTAAAAACCGATTTCGTCGCAGATTTTACAGAAACTGCAAATCTACAAATCTATCTTTCGGATGGTATTTATCACAACCAAATCACTCTTAAAGCCTTTACCTTACAATTTGAACAAAATAACCTAAAAACCAACCAACAAAAACACATACATTACCTTCGAAACTCAAATCACTTGAAATGAAAGAAGAAACTTCAAAACAGATCACACTTGAATGGATAAAAAACCTTCAATGGACAAAGAAGCTCAAATGAAGAATCCCTTACTAGGAAGTTTGACTTTCGGCTATAATGGTGAATGGAAGAGAACAAAAACCATGAATAGAGTAAAGAGAAAGAGAAGAGAGGTTTGGATGCTAGGAGGAAGTAGGAGGAAGAAGAAGGCTATTTTGGTAATTTCGCTTAGGGCAATTGGGTGATTTTAATTTGAAGGGTAATTTAGTAATCTTGGGTATAGAATGGAAATAATTTGTTTGAGAGGCTAAAAACAAATTTGTATAAAATATTGGGTAAAAACAAAAATTCTCTTTTTATTTGGCTGAAAATGATAAATCTCCTTTTTTTTTTTTTTGCTTTTTTGAAGTACTTTCTCAATTTTAATGTTTTTTTTTATATGCGTGTGCTTTGTCTTCTTTAGCGCCTTCCTCACTAACAAATTCTCTTTCTTTCTTTTTTTTTTTTTTTAATTAAATAATTAACTATATTTGGGTTTGTTGGTGTTCAAACCTTGGTTGGAAAACCAAACATCCCAAATGCTTACCAACTATTCTAACCATCAGACTTCAGGTGATTTGACACCAAAAACTTCAATAATATATCATGAACTATGATTTTTTTTTTTTCGCATTTATTGAGTACAACAATTTTATTTTGATATTTATGAATAATTATTAGTTATCACAAACTATTTTTCTTATCACAAACTATATTATTTTTACATAAACTATTGACTATTTTTTTTTTTTTAATTTTTTGGATTTCTTTTACATAACTTAGTGAATATTGTGAATTTATTTCCGTTCTTTAATGTTAGCACATAAACATACTAGTGTGAGTGTTATTTTACGAGTTTGCTCATTAAAATTGATGAATTTAAACTCATAAATTGGTAAATTAAATAATATCATCTTATTGTAATATATTGCAACAATAACAATGATAAAATTATAAAAGATGATGAAATACATACCTTCAACAGGAGTAGGATAGAAAAGAACAATGCTTCAGGTCTGGTAAGCAATCACAATGGAGAGCAAACTCTAATCACAGTGTAAGAGCTAAGAGAAAATTTGTTTTGTTTACTGAGAAGAAGAAGAAGAAGAAAATTTTTGTATACTGTTTTTTTTTTTTTTATTTACTCATTACCAGTTTACGTTTTTCAACAACGTATATATATTCTTTCTTCCAACAACTTCCAGAGCAGTTGTAACTGATGTCAACTGCTATGGCAGTTGATTACCATTATCCAAAAATCAGATTTCAAATTGAAATTGGGTATTTGATATTGGCTTATGGTTTTTGAATAAAACCCGATCCAAATCCCAAGATCTAATCATTCATTCTGGGTGGGCTTTCATAATTTCCAACATCTCCCACTCGCACAGAATGAGACAATGTTTATGAAGGGATGTAAACATTCAAAAACAAATCTATTCTCAAATATTCATACAGGCAAATATACCGTGTGACCTGTGAACAATTGTTAATCTTGGAGCTTGTAGTTTGATGTTTTAATAATGAAACATCACATATTGTTCAAATGTATCCTAGATTCAATTTCAAAGTTTTATCAGCTCAAGTATACTTAATCCCTCATTTTAATTGATAAAGAAGCTATAATTGGCTTTAATAATTCTATGTTTCATAATTGTAATCACAACTTTGATCACAATTGGTCGACCAATGAATACACCATTGATGAAAGAAATATCGAATCTTCTCATTCGACTTTCGTCTTTTGGTCCACAAAGACAATTGCTACCATAGACATACCACATAAGTCGAATTATCATGACCATAGAAAGATATGCTAAAGACGTTAACATCATCCTGTGACTTCAGGACAAAACCAATGGTCTTAAGGATATGGTTGAGAGTTTTTACAACTCTAATGGAACTTACACAATGAGGAAGCAGAGATTCATTCTCTCATTTTTCGTATTGGTCACATAAGCACACATGGTATGAGTCATGTGTTACAGTAAATTTCATTCTTAAATTCATATGCCTAATAATTATTTCACTGTACAGATCTGAGTTCAAACGCAATTTGAGCATTCAACCTGAGTTCTTAATTGCTCACTTTTCAAAATGTCATATTAAGATCTCTCATCTGGCTTAATCACGTTTCGATGATAGTGGGGTAATTGTCATTGATCGGTTTTCATAGTTTGTTTATGTAGAGAAAACCTCATCTTGACTAGATCAAGGCGACAAAAATCATATATTTAAGCTCTAAGAAAATTATATTACTTATAATTTTCAACGATATATGTGTCTTATCTTAGCTTACTTTCTCAAACAACCAAGACGACAACATGTGTAAGAATGCTAGTTTCTACCTGACGACATATCTTTAGCAAATTCTTATATGAAATATGTATACTAGTATAAAATTGAAGATTCAAATTGAACTGATATTTATATTCATAAGGAGAAAAATAAATTAGTTCAAACAATTCAATACATATATATATATATGATATATATAAACGATATTACAATCTACGCAATCCTAAGGACTTAGCATGTGACTTATACCTATCTCTAGTCATTGCTTTGGTCAATGGGTCTGTTATCATCATGTTCGTAGAAATATATTGAACTTTCATTTCCTTCTTCATTATGATATCCCTCACAAAATTATACTTTATCTCTATATGTTTGGATTTGCTGTGTTACTTAGAATCTTTTGTATACGCAGTTGCAGCTTAACTATCATAATAAACAGTTACTGGTTGTTCTGCACCATTAACAATCTTAAGATCTTCCAAGAATCTCTTAAGCTAAACTGCTTCTTGTACTACCATCGAACATGCCACAAATTTGACTTCCATTGTTGAGAGGACTATGCATGCTTGCTTCTTACTGCACCATGAGATAGCACATTGACTAAGCAAAAATGTATAACCCGACATGGATTTTCATTCATCTAAATCACCTCCCTAATCGCCATCTGTGTAACCGACTAAATGAAGATCACCTCCCTTATAACAAAGAGAGTAATCTGCAGTACCCTTGGGATACGCCAAGATTCTCTTAATAACAATCCAATGTTTCTGTCCAGGATTCGAAAGGTATCTACTTGCAAGTCCAACAGCATAATAGATATTTGGTCTTGTACACATCATTGCATACATAAGACTCCTAATAACACTGGAATAAGGAACTTTCTTCATTTTTTCGCATTCTTGTAGAGTCTTAGGGCACATATTAAGACTAAGAGTTTGTCCTTTTGATATGGGAGTATCTATTGGCTTGCAATTAGCCATATTAAAACGTTCAATAATCTTCTTTATGTAAGTTTCTTGTGATGAGTAAGAAGTTTTCTTGAACGGTTTCTTGTGATTTTGACTCCTAATATATAGAGAGCTTCACTCATATCTTTCATTTCAAAATTTGAGGATAACCACATTTTTATAGTTATCACAAACTCTTTATCTTCTCTACTAATAAAATGTCGTCCACATATAAGGATAATATTATAAATTTATCATCGCATCGTTTAATGTATACGCAATGGTCCTCTTCCATCATTGTAAAATTATAAGACAAAACAGCTTGATGAAAATGAAGGTACCATTGTCTGGAAGATTGTTTTAATCCATATATGGATCATTTAAGCCTGCATACTTTTTGCTCTTGACCTTTGATAATGAAATTCTCAGGCTGTTCCATATAAATCTCTTCTTTCAGTTCTCCATTGAGAAATGTCGTCTTTACATCCATCTGATGCAATTCTAAATCCATATGTGCAATGATTGCTAGGATAAGGCGTATGAAAGCAAATCTCACTACTGGTGAGAAAGTTTCTTCATAGTCTATACCCTCTTGTTGGATATAACCTTTAACGACCAATCGCGCCTTACATCTTTCTATTGTGCCATCTGCTTTTCGTTTGATTCGTAAAACTCATTTGTTTCCAATGGTTCTTCGATTAAGCGGTAAGTCAACCAAGTCCCAAACTTGGTTGTTTTTCATAGACTCAATTTCTTCCTACATGGCTTTCATCCATAACTCTTTAGCAAATGAGTTGAGAGCCTCTTTCACATTTCTTGGCTCATCGATATCATGTGAAGCAATCATAAACACTTCCCCTTCAATCTCAAATTGACGACGTGGAATTAGCTTACGATTGCTTCTGCGAGATGGCGAATCCATCACATTGCTCCTACTAGGGATCGATGGTCCCATTACATTTTTAATAACCTCTGTGGGAGCATTCTGATGCACATCATTTTCTTGATCATCCAATTCATAAAATCGAATAGCTTTATCAATCTCACATCTGCTAGGAAATTCATTTTCAAGAAAATTGACATCTCGTGATTCTAATTCAGTCACTCCTCCATCTATATGTTCTTCGATTAGTACATATCCTTTGGAGTGCTCAGAATATCTAATAAAGATACATCTTTTACCTCTTGCACCCAATTTTCAATATTTATTAGATAAATCATGTACATAACCTGCACATCCCCAAGGTCACAGGTGACTTAGGTTAGGTTTTCTACCATTCCATAACTCATAAGGTGTAGAAGTGACTGATTTTGTGGAAACTCGATTAAGTATGTATGTGGCTGTTGATAATGCATTTCTCTAATAGGATATTAGGAGATTTGCTTGAGCCATCATTGACCTAACCATTTCCAACAAGGTTCTATTCCTTCTCTCTGCAACACCATTTTGCTGTGGAGTTCCAAGAATGGTTAGTTGTCTATCTATACCTCTTTCATTGCATAATTCCTTGAATTGTTCAAAGAGTTATTCACGTCCACGGTCAATTCGTAAAATTTTAATTTTTCTGTCTAATTGATTCTCCACCAAATTTATATATAACCTAAAGCAATCCAATGCTTCAGATTTGTGAGAAATCAAATAGACATGACCGAAACGCGTAAAATCATCAATAAATGTAATAAAATATGAGGCTTTATACCTTGCTCTAACATTCATCGGACCACAGATGTCAGAATGAATTAATTGTAATGGATAGTCAGCTCTAGTTCCTTTTTTAAACGGTTTTCTAGTTGCTTTTCCAGCTAGATAACTTTCACAAATAGATAAATATATTTTGTTAAGTGGGCCTAATAATCATTCTCTGACCAATCTATTCATCCTATCATGACCTATATGACCCAGTCTAGCATATCAAATATTTACATCAACATTTGCAACATCGGAAGAAGCAAGTAGAGAAAAACAACCATCAACATAATTAAAACCGTTCGTCTCAGTATTTAGTACAATAAAACCATCTAACATATAACCAGTACCTACTCGAACAGAGTTTAACATAATATTCATACAATCATCATAAAATTTTAAAACATATCCTAATTTTAATAGTACTTGGATAGAAACTAAATTTCGTCGAATATCAGGAGTAAAAAGTAAATCATGGAGATAAAGTATCTGGCCATCATACAATTCAAGCTTGCATGTGACAGACCCAAATCCGAACTTACCGTACTTACATCCGGAGGGCCGTGCCTGGCACCCCAACGGATCCCTTCTAACCCTATTTAATGTGCTAAAGGGAACTCGCAGAATGAACCCTTAAAACATTTTCTTACTTCGTAAAACATGAATGAGTTGGGTTTTTTTTTTTTTTTTTTTTTTTTGCAATTGGAAAATTCGTCAGCATATTAGCTACGTTTTCAACATTTCCAAAATACCTACAAAGTAAAGTACACTTCCAAATGGTTTCATTTTCCAACCCAACTTTTTCCACAACATGCGTAAAATGGCTTAAATCAATTTTCCATTTCGTTAGTAATGAAAAACATAAAATCATAAATCACATACTTTGCAACTTATGAAAATTTCTTTAAAAGTGATTAAAGCTTTTCAAATTCATGCATAATTAATTCACCACTCATTTACGACTTAAACATATATTTACAGATAATTTATTTCACGTACAAAATATGAAAATGTATTAATATAAAAGCACTGTCGTGTTCTTGCCCGCCTATTCTTTGGGAGAAGTTTCCTGATCTCGCCCACCCACTTTCATACCTGAGGAGGTTTTTAACATAAAAACAGAAAATAATGAGCTATGAGAGTTCTGTGAGTACTTAATTTCTTTTTGACTTAAATTATTTTATTTCTTGAAATACCTCCTTAAAAAAAATCTTTTCTGAAATGCAAATATAATTCTTAAAACTTATCATAAATTTCAAATCTTAGTTCCTGGTAAAGTAGGATTGTAAAATTCCATAAAGTACGTAACCACATAAACTTTACATGGAGCTTATAAAACCGTAAAACTCATATAAGTATTTAAATGCAAAATATGTTAGGCATTTTGCCTTAAGAGCTTATAATTTGTAAACGTTTAAATAAATTATAAATAAATAAAGTTTATTTTATTCAAATTAATGTGCATTTATGAAATGTTTGCTTCATACGAATATCATGTAACATCCATGATTATTTATGTAGTCTCAAATTAAGTATGTAAGTGTTATATACAAGAGGATTTAGTTTGAGATTAGTAATCAAAAGAGTCCGTAGAAAGCAAACAAAGTTGGGTACTTTGTTTGTGGTAAATCTACAGCTGCGGTCCATTTCATATTTGATACAATGATCTTATCCGGGATTGTTCATATGGCGATATGAAAATGGAGGCACTTATATAATAGAGATTATATAGGACTGGACCATGATAAAATGAATTTCTTATTAATATCCGTTAAACAAAGAAATTTTTCTTTATCAAGTAGATGATCATATATGGATTGATCTTAATCCTGAGTGTTTTATGAACTCCTATTTGTTGGGTCATATCTTTTGATTTACATGTTGTTATAGATTTACGGTCAATATGCTTCGTACTTTGGAAATGTGATTTAATAAGTGGCTAGGAACATTCTACACAATAGTGGAATCCACTCCTTTTTGCAAGAAGTAGATGAGTAGTTTCCTTAAGTGTTGATTCGGGTCTTGAACAATAAGAGCGCTCAACTTTCAAATTTTGAGCAAATGGAAAGATAAAATTCATAAGTTGTTATGGATATATTGCTCATTAGAGAATCAATGGTACTTAAAGGAACAAGATATAATTAGAGAGGTATAACGGATTTTAATAACCTAGCTCTAATTATGAACTACTCGTGGAGGATCGAATCATATGAAATGATTAAATCGATGGACACTGAAAATTCAGATTGTGTAAAACATCTACAATTTTGAGAGTGCAACCTTAAGTTTTTAGTGGAGTAACTCTAAGGTTAATAATAGTGAATTATTAATTAAAGAGTTTAATTAATAATTTCGATATTATTGGAGCTCAAATTGTAGGTCCATTTGGTCCCCTTGCTAGCTCACAACCACATAAAGAAACAAGTTGAAAAATATAATTGGATTGTCCGATTATTGATGTACATATAAATTTATGTACATGTTCAAAAATTATTTAAATAATTTGATTATTTAAATATTTATAATTATTTAATTAATGGTTAATTATTTAATTATTTGTAGAGGTCATGGGTTCAATTATAAATGATATCATTAAATTAATTATGATTTAGAATAATTTAATTTAATGAAATAATCATTTAATTAATTAATGAAAATAATAATTTTAATTGGAATAAGATTCCATTTAAATTATATTAAAAGAGTTTTAATTTAATGGGAATTAGATTCCATATTAAATTAAAAGAATAGAATTTAATCCAATAAGGAATTTGATTCCATATTGGATATGAATTAAGTCTTTCAATTTAAATAGAAATTTGGATTCCTTGTTAAATAAGAAGTGTCTTAGTTTACCAATATATATAAAAAGACGTTTTTATGATTGGGAATAGTAATGGTGGTAGAGAGAATTTTTGGCTACTTGAACCAAAAATTTCCATTGATTAAAAATCACCAAATAATCATTTACTTTAAAAGGATCTTCAAAAGATTGTGCCCACACACAGTTTTTTTTGTGAAAAGTCATAGCAAGGAAGATCAGGTGATGAAGAATCTGCGAATCAAAAGGGATCAATTTAATCTTCATGCAAGGTAAGATTCGATCTTATTATTTTAATTATTGAATCATTATTACTAGTATCGATCGGACATGTTTTGTTTGAAAATTTTTAAAATTCTCGTTTCCGCATTTGAATTAAAATCGATTTTTTCCTTCAATTGGTATCAGAGCCAGGTTATCGCTAGTTTAATAATTGATTCAATAATGATTGAATTTTTCTTTTGATTATGGTTCTTTGTATGTCATAGAGTAGACACAAATTATTGTTTGATGTGCATATTTTATATTTATGTTTGATGAATTGGGTTTGCATGGATTGATCGTTAATTATATGTTTCTTTGGCTAATTTAATTTGATTAATTTGTAAACCGTTTGTGGCATTATTTTTTTCCGTTGTAATATCATAGACCTACGGTTAATTTGTTGTCAAAGAATTAAACGCGAAGAATGATGCTGAAACGGGCTGGAGTTTGGGTGAAAATTCTGAGTTATCGAAATAGGGCTGTGATTGTTTGAAAAACTGTTTTGAACGCCCATAAGAACTGTTGATGCAGCTGTTTTGAACAGCCTAATGACAGCAAGCGGACCATTCTCGACAAGAGCTATGTAGAGCTGTTTTTGAAGCAGTTTGCTGTGCGCAGATTTTTTTTTAACCAGTATAGTGTGCAGGCTGGTGCGGCTGGACTGCAGTGCGCAGCGCTGATGCGGTTGCTGCGTTGCAGTGTGCTGCAGTGGTTCGGCTGGACAGCAACGTGAATGGCTGTGCGAAGGGCTGTGTGACAGCTTAACGCGCAATCAAGTTCAGCGGTGCAGAAACTTGCGCATAGCCATGGCTGGTTTTCTGGGCAGCAAGCGAACTGGTTTTGAACCAGTTGAACACCATGGTTTGGCGTTGACTTGCTGGTGTATCTGGTATGGTCTGCTGCGTCGAATGGCTGCGTTGTAAGACTGATATGCCGCTGTGCGTGTGACTGGTTATGAACCAGTTTTGGCTGCACATGGGAGTCTGGTACAAGGGCTATTGGTGCGTTGGACTGCTGTTTTCTTAGAAGACTGGTTTTGAACCAGTTTTTACATGGCTGTTCGGACTCTTTAGGAGCACCCAGATTTGCATGCAGTGGTGTGCGACACATGTGCACTGGGTGCATATGTTGCACACGGCAGTGTGATGCAAACTTGTGCACAAAAGTTGTGCACAGGTGGCACCACACTTGGTGCACATAAAAACACGCCAAAAACATAGTCTGGTGTGTTGTATTCAAAGTGTAATAGAGCACTTGCTCATGTGTGTGACACATGGCAGCATCAATGTAATGCACTGTAAGTGTAATTGTTGCACTTGCTAGTTTGTGCATTATAAACAAAAACAGTGCATGCTTGTGCGTCCAACATTTGGCAATCTTTTGGATAATTTTTGATGACTTTAAAATCATAAAATGGACTCTAGCCCAATCCATGTGATGGAGATTCTTAATAATTAAATTGGATTTAATTATGAACCCAAGAGAGTCTATCAAGACCATGAAGACAATAAAGTCCTTGCAGACTACAAGTGAAGGCCAAGGAATGCCTTGGTTAATTTTGTAATATCTAAAGTTAGTTTTAGGTCGTTAAAGCCAAAGAACCCGGTTAATCACATGTTGTTTATTTAAATTTTTTATCATGTGATGATTAAATAATTTGTTGATAACATGATCATGCATAAAATATGTCATATAGAATAGAAAGTGCCTACTCGTTGCATTATAACATGACATACATACATGTATTATTATTTATTTTTTCTATTAAATAGTTTATTAGTTAAAATAGAGATAATAATACATTAAATACCAATTTTTTTAATTTGTTAGGATTTTAGTTGAAAATCTTAGGTTCACAAATTAGAAATATATAATTAGTTTTAATGTGATTAAAATAAATATATTTCAAATAATTTGTAGTTATAATGTGGATTAGATTTTAAGAGTTAAAATTGGGTAATCTCACATTAAATCTAATCTTAATAATTAAAGAGTTTAGATTATATAGATTAGATCTTTCATAATAAATTAGATTTTTAAGAGTTAAAAATCTGGTAATTTATTAGGTGTTAATAGGATGATGATTCTAGTAACATACTGATTTCTAGTAACTTAGATTATACTTGTTAGCCGTTAATAATCTAAGATGATGACTAGGAATATTAAATAGAAAACCCTAATCTTAAAATAGTGAGTGGGAGAGGGATATATAACAATATATCCCACGGTCTCCATCATTAGTTCAACACCGTGAGATTTGAGTGGCGCCTCGAGACGGTTTTGTTTTCGTCCCCCTAAGGGTGGTGTCCATTTAGGTCAATATCAAGGTTGACTTCCTAACGGATAAGATTTCTGGATGTATTTTGGGATTGACCTACCCTAAGGTTGGCAATTCTCAAGTTAAGTCTGAGAGATCTGAAATGATGGATTACACTTACAAAGGAATAAATTAATTAGTTAGTTTATTCCTTGATCGAAATAAGCGGTAGTTAGATAATATAGGAATAAGAGTTATTCTGTTATATTATTTGACTGAGATTTTCTCAATCTAACATACAAATATTTGACCTACCCTAAGGTGGCATTTATTTGTGGCATGTTAGATTATCATGGCATAGTAATTCTTTTTAGGGTATTTCTTATTCATTATTCATGTATCATGCATCATGTTTAATTTTATGCTAAAATTTATGATATTCATATGAAGCAAATTTTGAATAAAATGTTTTATTTATTTATTTTAGCAATGCCATCATCTTTAATTACTAAACTTGCCAATGATAAACTGAATGGGGAAAACTATGTTAAATGGAAAAATAATATGAACGCCATTCTGGTTTCTAAGGATTTAAAATTTATCCTGACAGAGGAGTGTCCTCCTGTGCCACCTACAAATGCCACGCGTAATGTACGTGAAACCTACCAAAATTGGGTTAAGCCTGGAGAGGCAAATGTTGCTGAAACTTCTACCTCTAATAAGAAAAAGAGAAAAAGGACTACCAATAAGACTAAGGCAAAGCCTAAGAAGCAAGCTACCCAAAAGAAGAAGTAAAAGAGCTCTAAGGCTTCCCAACCCAAAGAAAAATGTTTTCATTGTGATGTGGAAGGTCACTGGAAGAGGAACTATCCAAAGTACCTCGAAGAGCTCAAGAACAAAAAGAAAATGAAAGGTAAATATGATTTACTTGTCATTGAATCTTGTTTAGTGGAGAATGAGTTGTTTACCTGGATAATTGATTCAGGAGCCACTAATCATGTTTGTTCTTTTTTACAATTGATTGATTCTTGGAGGGAGCTTGATGAGGGCGAGTTTACCATGCGAGTTGGCACTGGGGATGTCGTTTTAGCTAGAGCAGTGAGAGAAGTTAGACTTCAATTTTCAAATAGTTGTTTTATTGTTTTGAACAATGTTTATTATATTCCGAATTTTAAAAGAAATTTGTTTTCGGTTTCTAGATTAATGGAACATAATTATTCAATTTCTTTTAGTAATAAAGATGTTATTATTTCTAGAAATGGTTTGAATATTTGTTCCGAAATATTAGAAAACAACATTTACATGTTAAGATCGTTAACACCTAATTCACTGCTCAATGCTGAATTGTTTAAAGTTGAAAAACCTAAAGCAAAGCGACAAAAGATTTCTCTTAATGATGATACCTATATTTGGCATCTAAGACTTGGACATATTAATCTTGACAGAATAGACAGACTAGTAAAGAGCGAAACTTTAAGTGAGTTAAAGATCGGCACTTTACCTATTTGTGAATCCTGTTTAGAAGATAAAATGACTAAGAGACCTTTTAAGACAAAAGGTTATAGAGCCAAAGAACTGCTAGAGCTTATACATTCAGATGTTTGTGGTCCAATGAATGTTAAAGCTAGAGGTGGTTATGAATATTTCGTCACATTCATTTATGATTATTGTAGGTATGGGTATGTTTACCTAATGCAACGAAAGTCAGAAACTTTTGAAAAGTTCAAAGAGTTTAAAACTGAAGTTGAAAATCAATTAGGTAAAACATTGAAAGCTCTACGATTAGATCGTGGAGGAGAGTACCTTGATACGGAGTTCAAGGATTACTTGATTGAGCATGGGATTCTATCCCAACTGACTGCTCCTGGAACACCCCAGCAGAACGGTGTTGCAGAAAGGAGAAATCGGACCCTTTTGGACATGATAAGATCTATGTTTAGTTTCTCATCATTACCTAGTTCATTCTGGGGATATGCATTGCAAACTGCAATGTATATTTTGAATGTTGTACCATCTAAGTCAGTTTCAAAGACACCCTTAGAGTTGTGGAATGGTCGTAAAGCTAGTTTACGACATTTTCGCATTTGGGGTTGTCCAGCACATGTGCTGAAGAACAAGACTGGGAAGCTGGAACCACGTTCAAAAATTTGCCTATTTGTAGGTTATCTTGGAGAGACTAGGGGCGGACTCTTTTATAGTCCTGAAGAAAATAAAGTGTTTGTATCGACAAACGCTACGTTTCTTGAAGAGAACTATTTGAGAGAGTACAAACCTCGAAGTAAGATTGTACTCGAGGAGTTATTGCCTGGTTCAACAAGTATCTAATCAACAATAGTTGTTGATAATAACATAGTTAAAACCACGTCTGAGCGTCAGACAGACTTTCATCAGAATCATCTACCATCTCGTTGTAGTGAAAGGGTTATTAGACCACCTATTCATTACAGAAATATCAGAGAGGCACAGATTGTTATCTCTGATGAGAGTGTAGATGATCTATTGACATATAATGATGCAATGAAAGATTCTGATAAGGAAGAATGACTTAAAGCTATGAATCTCGAGATAGAGTCCATGTACTCAAACTCAGTCTGAGAACTTGTGGATCAACCAGATGGGGTAAAACCCATAGGTTGCAAATGGATCTATAAGAGGAAGAGAGGAGTGGATGGGAAGGTAGAAACCTTCAAAGCTAGGCTAGTGGCAAAAGGTTATACTCAAAATGAGGGAGTTGACTATGAAGAAACTTTCTCACCAGTAGTCATGCTTAAGTCCATTCGTATTCTTCTATCCATAGTTGCATGTCTCGATTACGAGATATGGCAAATGGATGTCAAGACTGCCTTCTTAAATGGCAATCTTGTTGAAAGCATCTATATGGTGCAACCAGAGGGATTCGTGATCCAAGGCCAAGAGCAAAAGGTTTGCAAGTTGCAAAGGTCTATTTATGGACTTAAGCAAGCTTCTCGATCTTGGAACATTAGATTTGATACTTCGATCAAGTTTTATGGTTTTGAGCAAAATGTCGATGAACCTTGTGTATACAAGCGTATCATCGATAAGAAAGTGGTTTTCCTCGTACTTTACGTCGATGATATTCTACTCATTGGGAATGATGTATGAGCATTATCTGATGTAAAGAACTGGCTTGCTAACCAATTCCAAATGAAAGATTTGGGAGAGGCTAGTTATGTTCTTGGGATCCAAATCATACGAGATCGTAAGAACAAACTGTTAGCATTGTCTCAAGCATCATACATTGATAAGATCCTTGTACGTTATTCGATGCAGAATTCCAAGAAAGGTTATTTACCTTCTCGGCATGGAGTTCACTTGTTTAAGGAACAATGTCCTAAGACACCTCAAAAAGTTGAGGATATGAGACGAATTCCTTATGCCTCTGCAGTAGGCAGTCTCATGTATGCTATACTATGCACGAGACCTAACGTATGTTATTCAGTGGGAGTAGTCAGTCATTATCAATCTAACCCAGGATTAGATCATTGGGTGGCAGTAAAATGTATTCTCAAATATCTTCGGAGAACGAGAAACTATATGCTAGTATATTCTGGTGAGAATTTGATTCCAACAGGATATACAGATTCTGATTTTCGATTGGATAAGGATTCTCGAACATCCACATCTGGGTCAGTATTCACCCTAGGTGGTGGGGCTATAGTATGGAAGAGTGTTAAGCAATCTTGTATCGCTGACTCCACCATGGAAGCATAATATGTAGCAGCTAAAGAAGCAGTTTGGCTTCGTAAGTTCTTGACAGATTTAGAAGTTGTTCCAAATATCGATAAGCCAATCACACTTTATTGTGATAATAATGGTGCAGTGGCTAATTCGAAAGAACCAAGAAGCCATAAGCGTGGAAAGCATATAGAAAGAAAATATCATCTCATTAGAGAGATAGTATATAGAGGAGATGTGTCGGTGATGAAAATAGCTTCACAGGACAACCATGCTGATCCGTTTACAAAGACCTTGACGGCTAAAGTGTTTGATGGTCATCTAGAGGGTCTAGGATTACGAGATATGTCTTATTTGCTCTAGGGCAAATGGGAGATTGTTAGGCATTGTGCCCTAAGAACTTGTAATTTGTAAACGTTTAAATAAATTATAAATGAATAAAGTTTATTTGATTCAAATTAATGTGCATTTATGAAATATTTGCTTCATACGAATATCATGTAACATCCATGATTATTTATGTAGTCTCAAATTAAGTATGTAAGTGTTATATACAAGAGGATTTAGTTTGAGATTAGTAATCAAAAGAGTCCGTAGAAAGCAAACAAAGCTGGGTACTTTGTTTGTGGTAAATCTACAGCTGCGGTCCATTTCATATTTGATACGATGATCTTATCCGGGATTGTTCATATGACGATATGAAAATGGAGGCACTTATATAATAGAGATTATATAAAACTGGACCATGATAAAATGAATTTCTTATTAATATCCGTTAAACAAAGAAATTCTTCTTTATCAAGTAGATGATCATATATGGATTGATCTTAATCCTGAGTGTTTTATAGACTCCTATTTGTTGGGTCATATATTTTGATTTACATGGGTGAGACTATCATAGATTTACGGTCAATATGCTTCGTACTTTGAAGATGTGATTTAATAAGTGGCTGGGAACATTCTACACAATAGTGGAATCCACTCCTTCTTGCAAGAAGTAGATGAGTAGTTCCCTTAAGTGTTGATTCGGGTCTTGAACAATAAGACGCTCAACTTTCAATTTATGAGTAAATGGAAAGATAAAATTCATAAGTTGTTATGGATATATTGTTCATTAGAGAATTAATGAGACTTAAAGGAACAAGATATAATTAGAAAGGTATAACGGATTTTAATAACCTAGCTCTAATTATGAACTACTCGTGCAGGATCGAATCATATGAAATAATTAAATCGATGGACACTGAAAATTTAGATTGTGTAAAACATCTACAATTTTGAGAGTACAACCTTAAGTTTTTAGTGGAGTAACTCTAAGGTTAATAATAGTGAATTATTAATTAAAGAGTTTAATTAATAATTCTGATATTATTGGAGCTCAAATTGTAGGTCAATTTGGTCCCCTTGCTAGCTCACAACCATATAAAGAAACAAGTTAAAGAATATAATTGGATTGTCCGATTATTGATGTACATATAAATTTATGTACATGTTCAAAAATTATTTAAATAATTTGATTATTTAAATATTTATAATTATTTAATTAATGGTTAATTATTTAATTATTTGTAGAGGTCATGGGTTCAATTATAAATGATGTCATTAAATTAATTATGATTTAGAATCATTTAATTTAATGAAATAATCATTTAATTAATTAATGAAAATAATAATTTTAATTGGAATAAGATTCCATTTAAATTATATTAAAAGAGTTTTAATTTAATAGGAATTTGATTCCATATTGGATATGAATTAAGTTTTTCAATTTAAATAGGAATTTGGATTCCTTGTTAAATAAAAAGTGCCCTAGTTTACCAATATATATAAAAAGATGTTTTTATGATTGAGAATAGTAATGGTGGTAGAGAGAATTTTTGGCTACTTGAACAAAAAATTTTCATTGATTAAAAATCACCAAATAACCATCTACTTCAAAAGATTGTGCCCACACACAGTTTCTTTTGTGAAGAGTCATAGCAAGGAAGATCAGGTGGTGAAGAATCTACGAATCAAAAGGAATCAATTCAATCTTCATGCAAGGTAAGATTCAATCTTATTATTTTAATTATTGAATCGTTATTACTAGCATCGATCGGACATGTTTTGTTTGAAAATTTTTAAAATTCTCGTTTCCGCATTCGAATTAAAATCGATTTTTCCCTTCAAAATAAGCTTATAAATTGAAAGACAATCTGAACTTATATAGGTGTTATTGTCATCGAAAACTTATAAATTAAGAAACATATAAATAAATTTTAAATTTCTTAAACTTCCTCAACTTAAATATTTTATTTCAAAGCATACATAAGAACTTTAAATTCATATAAATATAAAAGTTCTACATAACTTTTAATTTAAGAAAACATAAATCTTGTTTAGATTACCAAGTATATATATAAAAACTATAAGCTCATGATTGCTTAAAAATCGTATTAGCTTAAAAATTAAATAGCAACTTAAACATATATATATATATATATATATAAATCCATATGTCAAAACTTATAACATTCATGGAGTCGTAAAATTTCATATGAGGTGAATTCATTCCAATGTGTATGTGCGTAGAGAATTTATAAAACTTAAATTTACATAATTTCATAATAACTTTATAAGTTGAACATCATACCGAGTGCCAAATATTTAAAATCGCTTCTAGAAAATCTGGAAATTGATCTTCTTTGCTTTTAACATTTCAAATACTTATTTTGGTTTCTAAAAGCACCATTCATGCCCCATGATACTTACAACCATACGATAGCTATGATATGCTAACCGACGTGGAGTTATATGACGCTTTTAACAGACACCAACTGTGACACTTACTTACTTGCAAAGACATTTCGTAGTTATGTGTGGAATATTACATTGCTAACTATAACACGAGATAATATCCCACAAAAGTAGAGACGACACGACAAACTTAATTGTTCCCCCCAAGTTAGTGACGCATCCCCCCTGGACTTGCTATACTATTGTGGGATATACCGGCCGGGTCTAAAACTTACTTATAATAGTGGGTATACTTATGGCCTTTGAAAATCCATTTTATTTTTTTACTTAGTGCAAAAGCACAAAATATCATTTTATACTTAATCATACTTAAAACCTCATATATATATACATAAAACTTCATATGGAACTTTGATTTTAATAAACACATAAAATAGCTTAATAAAACCTCATATGAACTTAGATTATAATAAACATATAAAAGAGCTTATTAAAACTTCACATATACATATTAATGCAAAATATACATAAAGAATCCATAAAAAAATTCATATTCGCATGATCCTCATTTAATCATATAAATTGCAAACTTATAAATTAATGAACACTTAAAATTACTTATAAGAAAATCAAAATTGCTTTTCTTTGCATAACGTAAAACTTGGCTTCATTTATAAAAAGGAGTTTAAAATGTAAACTTAATACTTGAATTTCATTTCATACAACCTCGTACTTATAAACCATAAATGATAACTTTGCATATGAAATGTCATACAATGAAAATATTCATTTTGACTTCTAAAAGAATAATACGTTTACCAAAACACTTAACATTTAAAACAAACATAAATGCATATATAGAACTTCCTTAAACAGTCACTTAGGAAATTTTTTATGCGAACCCCGTATATATCGATACGACACCCACAATCAAATTGAAACACAACCCCAAGAAAGATTAAAATAGGTTTATAACGAAAACTTTGACCCATTGATCATGGCATTCAAGAACCAAAATTATAAAGAATTTTGACCCATTGAATATATGATAATCAAGAACCAAAATTATACAAGAATGATATTGACGCCACTCCCAAGACATAGATGAGAAGGTGGGAGATAAGTCATTGTTTCGATCGCCACAAGCATAGCTTGATAAGATCACATGTTCAACAATGAACAAAAGAGAAACAAATCTCTCAATTACTTTATTCCATCAACAACTACTTCTTAAAAATTTAGGTTTAATAAGCCTTATATAGGCATACAATCCTAAACCTTATTGGAAACTAAATAAAATCCTATTTTTAATTGACTATGACTCTAACTTTGTTTGACTCTGACTTTGACTTTGACTTTGACTTTGACTTTGACTTTGACTTTGACTTTTCCTAAACACACTCATATTGGGCTCTTTATTAACTCAGCCTCCTAATTAAAAAGCCTAATTAATTAAACTAAATTAAAACAATCCCATAATACAAATTAAGCCCAAATTAATTAAAACCCAATTAACTTCAGTTTGCTTCCAATTGTCTTCAATTAACGTTCAAAGCCTTCAAGATTAAGCACGATCGGCTTTAATTGCCTCGTTGTCCAATTGTATCTTTGTCTTCCATGATTGATATCTTGGTTTCCATCAATTTTCTTATAATTTAATTTCTTAAAGAGTTTTATAAATTTATCATGAACATTTTAAAACGATATACATCACTTACAATAAAAAACCTTCTTATAATTTCCAAATTCGATTACAAATACTTTAAAATTAAGGGTAGCACTCACCCTAACTTTAAATTTCCTTAAGTGAGCTCCATTAGCCTTCATTGGTTCCGCTTCCTTCCGTTTTACCTACATATCACATAATTGCTTAAAACACACTCATTTTAGTTTCACAAAGCTTAGCACATAACTTACAACTCAACTAATTCATGGAACCACTATTTTACCAACTTACTTCCCTATTCGTTTTCAACTTAATCGAGGCTTTAAAATTTCATTTTCTTTGCATGGACCTTACTTATATACACCTAGAAGCATCCCCATATGCCCGAAATAATTTTCTAGAACCCGAAACGAAAAGTCAAAATTTTGGTACCCCTTTAGACCGAGAACTATTTACAGCCCATTCTAGGGCTGCTCTTGGCCTCATTTTTGCTCCATTCATCTCCCTAACTCGCATTTACATCATCCATAAAACAGCTCTGAAAAATTCCAACAAACGGGTGACGAAAACTAGGAAAAACCACATTTTTTCCTCACTTTTTTCAATGTCATTTTCACCATTTTCATTCTAAAATCTTAACTCTCTTTTCCTTAATGTCATACATACTTAAACATATTCATTTCATGCATGAAAACACATACATGGGGTGATATTTCATAGTATCCATTAATGCCCTTCACTTTAAGTTATAAAGGCCAAGTTATCCAAATGAATTTCTAACATTATTATAAGCTTTTCATAGGTTTCCTTATCACTTTTTCAACATAAAAGTACACTTAATAACCTCAAATGACATTGGTTCCATACTTCCCTCATCATGGTCTCATATGGGCTAATACATAATTAATCCATTTCATTCAATTTTTACATTTTTCTTCACTTAGACATTTTATCAAACACTTGATGGGTATAAAAATTTACTTAAACCAATTCAACCAACTTAATGGTTATTCCAACCAAACCCTAACACATCATACCTCATGATTTTCATATAGTTTATACTTATTTTTGGTGTCATAAAACTCCACTTAAATCATGTATAAAAACCCATATAAAAAACCCAACCAAACACCACACAAACATCATGAACAACATCATGGAAACAACTTCAAAAGTGATGGAATTTACCTATTTTTGCTTGATTTCTTGCTTCCAAATGGTTCCTCTAGCTTAAGGGGGCTTGAATTCTTGGTTTGGAACTCAAAAAAGCATGAAAATCACTTGTTTTCCCCTTGGTTCTTCACTTGGCCGAACCTCTCTCTTTTTCTCCCTCACTCTCTCGGCTTTCTTCTTGTTTGGTGTGTGTTTGGCGTGAAATGGCTCAATTTTGTGACAAAGGTTGATATTTATACTTAACTTTTTCAAGAATGATCATTATGTCCCTTAATTAGTTAGATTTTTGCCTTTAACTCTTACTTATTCCACCTTGGTTCATGTCATGTAAACTTGTTTCATTTTAATCCATAATTCACTTTCTCTTAATCTCACTTTGACCCCAAGTAGGGAAACTTATTTCATTTTAGTCCATTGTCATACTTACTATTCACTTAATATCATTTATAATTCATTCCAAAATACATTCCAAATTAATTCTATGATCACACATTCATTAAATTGACTTTAAAATACTCAAATTAGATCTCTTAGAACTCAATCCATGGCTTCAAAAAAAGTTCAAACGGAGTTTAAATCAACTGTAGTCACAATCCTGTCCATAAGAGTGTTTTCGTTGGGTAACTTTCGAAACTTTCAGAAACTACCCAAACAAACTCATTTTTACTCTGTTTCAGTTTTATTGGGTCCTGCTAATCATTTTAAATATTTTCGATTTTCCAGAGTTCGTCTCAAAATTTCACTATTCATCGGGTAATATTCACCCGAAAATACTATTCACTCGAAAATATTACTATTCATCCGTAAATAAAGTCGAGGGCTTACAGCATGTGCCGATTCCTTTCACTTCAACACATGAATTATTCCCCACATATATCCATCTTGTTCCGTGACTGATTCGACGATACTTCACAAATGTTTGTTGGTCTCTAGCTACATGGTCTGTAGCTCCTAAATCTACAGTCCACATAGGACGAGATTCAGTAAGTAATATTGAGCTAAAAACATAAATATAATTAGGCAAATTGGAGTAACAATATACATTCTCCTGCTTGGGCTAAGTGCATTCACGAGCAAAATGACCCAACTTTCCACAGTTGAAGCAGGTCATTTTCTTTTTGTCCTTCTTCCCCCCAGCGCGTTTACCCCTTTTGCGCTTTCCAGTCTCATTCTTTCTAAAGTTGTGGTTACCTTTCCCTTTCTTGAAAATCTTCTTTCCTCTCTTTCGCTTAAGGCCTGAGCCTTTACGCATGTTGGATTTAGCCATACAAATCTAACCGGAAGCCTTAGCTGCTTCTAAGCGCTTATCTTCCAACTCAACATGACGTGAAATGTCATCAAAAGTCTTGACATTATCATTATATGTCATGTTGATCTTCATATTCTCCTAGCTAGAGGGCAAAGACCGGATCATAGCCTATACTTATTGCTCATTAGTGAGGTTATGCCCAACGGGCTTGAGCTCGCGAATCATGTTTGACATTTCCCTAATGTGCTGCCTCATTGTGTGATTTTGGTGCTTCTTGTAGGTGTCAAACTTGATGGTTAGCCTTCTCAACCTAGTGGTTAAAGTACCACTATACTTGCCTTTCATGGCCATCCACATGCCTTGGGCTGTCTCATATTTCTCATACATACACATGAGGTCATCATCCATGCTGCTCAGGATCGTAATCCTAGCAATGCTATTCTTCTTTTTCCAAGTCTAATAGACCTCCATGTCTCTCCTACCTTGAGCAGATGTATCTGGCTGGGGTGGTACCATGGTGTTTGTAAGAGTCTCAAGAGCATCTTGCTCTTCAAGGATATACTAAATTTTGCGGTGCCATATATCATAGTTGTCACCATTCAACTTCGCACCCTTATTAAGCTCAGTTATGATATTATTTGAAGTAGAAGTCATTTCCTAAAATATATCCTTTTTAGAGACAAGTGAAGGATATCCAATCTTAGCATACACTGTATTATTTCATATTTTATTTGCAGCAAACGTACGCCTACAAATATAATATGTGAATGCAAAGAGTAAAGTCGAAAAAACAATCAAGCTGCTTAATCATCATCAACTTCCAAACATTTCAAACATGATGTATAAGTAAGTGTTTTGCGCAATCCAGTTCTTTCAAACATTAAGCAAAGAACACCCACTTTGATAGATGAATATAATGATCATTCAATTAGATACAAAAGTAATTATATTAAATGAAATTAAATATTCACATTTAATTTAACTAACATAAATGAACTAATCATTTAAGAAATGTCTTGAAATCAAATACTAATAAATGAAATAAAAACAAGCATGCTAATACATAAAATAGTCCATATTATCATAATGCCAGAAGTCATCCATCGCGGGATCCTCCTTGTCTGATGAGATGTCTATAACCTCAACCACCTCATCGTCAAGAGTCCTCATCACATCAGTCATCTCATCATTAGAGATCTCAATGATCTCTACATCCATCTCATCATCTGAAATGACTATGATATCGGCCAAAACATCAGAAGGTATATAGTCCGGAGGCTCGACGCCCTCCTCGTTATCTGAAATGACTATAACATCAGCCGAAGCATCAGAAGGCATATAGTCTGGAGGCTCGACGCCCTCCTCGTCGTCTAAAATGACTATAATGTCGACCGAATCATCAGAAATATCGATGATATCAGGACTCTCTATAATCTCAATGACTTTTTCAATTTCATCATCAGAATCAGAATAATAATAAATAACACGATAAGTCATCTACAAAACAATTTATCATGTCAAATAATTTATTTTAATTAAACTAAATAAATAAAATTTACTATGTTCGGACATTTAATTCAGCTCCCACTAGAGTGAATATTATATAAATTTTATTGTTAATAGGCCCAAAAAAAAATAAAAAATTTTATTTATTTAATTTTTTTTTTGGAATATTTTTTTTTGGCCGGAAACCGCCGCCGACGGTGGCGCGTGGCTCCACGCGCCGACATCGGTCGTTGTCAGGCTTCGGCAGCCGGGGCACGTCAATCGCGCGTGCCTGCATGCATGCCTGGCGCGTCGTTGGTTCGGCATGCCACATGGCAGCCTTTGGTATGGCCACACGTCATTGAGACGTGGCCACTCCAGACATTGCCACATCTCTTGACATGTGGCATCATTTCATTCGCTAAAAACATCAACACGTGGTGATTCCAGATGTTGCCACATATTATGGCACGTGGCTTAATATTATTGGGTCACGTCGCATATGCGTGGGCTCTCCACATATTGACACTTGTCAAGAATGTGGCTTCATATGATTTTGACACGTCGCCTACTCTGAACCTCTCCTAGGTTGACACGTGTCCGATTACTGTTCATCGTCTTCAACTTTTTTTCTTTTTCTGATTTTAATTTTTTGTTTTTAACTTTGAAATTGATTTTTCTCACTCAATTTTCATCGAAATCAATCATATAATATATCGTTGGAAAGCTCTTTTCGAGCCCAATCTAATGGTGTATCAAATGCATCAAAAAGAAAATGATTTGTAACATTAATATTCAAAAGAAAGTTTTGGATTTCATGCATAACAGAAGTCTCTGATGCCCCATAAATCTTCTTCAAAATTTAAGTCTCAACAGTAACATAACATTTGTTTCACAAATAGTAAAATTAAAATAAAAATTAAACCGAGAACTGTTATAACCAGACTTTGATACCATTGATGAATTTGAACTCATAAATTGGTAAATTAAACAATATCATCTTATTGTAACAAATTGCAACAATAACAATGATTAAATTACAAAAGATGATGAAATACATACCTTCAACAGGAGTAGGATAAAAAAGAACAATGCTTTAGGTCTGGTAAGCAATCACAATGGAGAGCAAACTCTAATCACAGTATAAGAGCCTAGAGAAAAATTGTTTTGTTTATTGAGAATAAGAAGAAGAAGAAAATTTTTGTATACTGTTTTTTTTTTTTTATTCATCACTAGTTTACGTTTTTCAACAATGTATATATATTCTTTCTTCCAACAACTGTCATAGCAATTGTAACTGACGTCAACTGCTATGGTAGTTGATTACCATTATCCAAAAACCAAATTTCAAATTGAAATTGGGTATTGGATATTGGGTTATGGTTTTTGAATAAAACTCGATCCAAATCCCAAGGCCCAATTATTCATTCTGGGCAGGCTTTCATAATTTCCAACAAAAATAATAGATGTTATCATGATCAAATTTTAAATATAAAAATATGTTTAACTATGTGTACATTGCACGTCCATTTATAATTTAAATAGTTAGTACACTTTCATTTCTCATTTACAATAGGAGTTTGAGTTGTGTCATGTGTATTTAGCAATACATGTAGAGAGTTTTTTTCTCTCTTTATATGATAAATTTCATAAATAAAAATACTCATATGAACTATCATTATTTTTATCTTGAATTTAAATTTTATTTTACTTTTTTATAAAGTGTTCCTCTAATATAAATGTTTGGGTCCACCATTGTGTAAAGGCATCATGAAACACGAGGGTGGACTTCTTTCATAAGGAATTGTTGAAGTAAAACCCAAACGAGATGGACTTGGAGTGGATTCACAGGCCTAGTCTTAGATAATATAGGGCTAGATTGTGTCTCTTCCATCAATTATAGCTTTTGGGAAGATTGGTTGTGTCTTCTTTACATCAGTTGATATCAAAGTTAGAGGTCTCGTGTTCAAATCCCCTTAAATGCATTCTAAGAGGGGGATTTTATCCGTAGTGTGCGAGAATGATGCAGAGACATCATGAAACACAAAGGTAGACAACTTTAATAAGTGATTCTTGAAGTAAGGCCCAAACAAGATAGGCTTGGGGTTGATTGTGATGAAATATGGCATGATTGCATGTCTCTAACCTTATCTTTTTATGATGAAAACTTGAACAAATTACTAGCATTTTTATTGTTTTTTCTAGTTACTTTGTGCAGGTGAACAAGTTTTCGAGTATTGGCAAGTTTTAGAGGCTTTTCGGGTCATTTTAGAGCAATTTTAGGCTTAAAGGCATGAAGAACTAGAGAGGATCGTAGTTTACATCGCTAATTTTAACCAACAGTGTAACCAATCATTGTAAACCTGACACAACCGCTGCTTACACTACTAGATGTGTATCCAGCAGTACATCCAACGATCTCCTTTCTTTGTTGTTTATGTAATTAAAATACAACCAGTGGTGCATCCAACAGTAGAGGGGCAAACTTGTCTTTCTAGCCCAAGTTACGAGCCCTAATTTTAGAGTTTATAAATAGACACATAGCTTCAATTCCACTGGGGGCAAGGAATGAAGCCTTAGTGCTTCTCTCTTAACCCTTAATGTTTACCCATCCTTTACCTCCATTCACCTTCTAAACTAACAGTTTCATCATCGCACATCCTCCACCATTTTTTGAAAGGTGGATAATGCAAAAGGGGAGAAGAGGAGACAAAAGCTCAAGCTTGAGAGAGGAGAGAGCTCCATGGAGTCTAATTGTGAGACTCCTGAGTTGGTGGATGGGTGTAACTTAATCTCCATTTAAGTAATTGTTTTTATCTGCATCTTTATAAATATTGTTTATAAACTTGTCGTGTTGGGATGATGATGATGAATGTTGATTAATGAATAATTTTTGGTTATTAGTGTTTAGAGTATGCTTATTGCTTTATGTATGCTTAGTAGATATTTTAGGATTTAATGCTTGTACATACTTGTTCACCATTGCAAGAGTTGAGGTTATAAGTTGAGACTGATAGGAGATGCCTATGACATGCTTAATAAAATGCTTGCTTTATTGCTATATGTATGTTGAGTAGAGATTTTGAGACTTAATGTTTATGTATGTGATTGGCCACCATATGCATGACTTGTGGTTACGTGTGGGAACTTGAGAGAGGGAAGCACATAACATGCTCGATAAAATGCTTGCCTTAAATTAGGAGACGAATATGGGTCTGCTTGGGTGATGACGGATAGAGATGCTCAAGGGTGAAATGTGAGTATTCTCATAAAATATAGACTGATTCTCTTAGGTAATAAAGTATTTGGGATGTCATGAGCCTTTATCTACTTAGTACCATTGAGAGACAGGAGCTAGTTAGATGATAGCATGCTCGATATATATATATATATATATATATATGTACACATATATCTCTGGAGAGAGTATATTGAGAGGGATAGTGATACACTAGCAACATATGCCATCAATATGACTTCAATTTAATGATTATCATTCTTTATAATCATAACCAGAACCTTTTACTTATCTATTTTCAAGAGGGATAGTGATACACTAGAAATTAGAACCTTTTACTTATCTATTTTCGACTAGGACTAGTTAGTAATCAGTTCACACATCCCTATGGTGACAATACTCAACTCACTACTATATTACTTGTCATGACCTCGTGCACTTGCAAATTAGCATTAGGATGTGATCAAGTTTTTGTAGCTATTGCTGAGGATGTGTTTGGATTGGTTGTTAAATCTAGTTCCTAGTTTTTTTTAATTTCATTTTCTTGTTTTTGTTTTTGCAAGTTTTCATTTTATTTCGTGTGTGTGATTGACCGCCATATGCATGACTTATGGTTTAGTGTGGGAACTCAACAGAGGGAAGCACACAACATGCTCGATATGTAATTAACTATGTACTCACGAATACATTAATATATCCGATCAAGTACTCAATGAAATCCTATGTTTGTTTTTGAGGAAAATGACATGAGAATAATGAAATGTTAGGTGAAATTGAATCCCTAGAATTAGTTAATTGGTTGCTAAAATTTTAGTTCATTTTGTCAATAGTTAATTTGCAAATTTTAGTTTTAAAAATTAAATCATTTAAACATTGTTTGGATAAAGTTGTGGAAATCAATATTTTTACTTCAAATTGTTTCTATGGGATCGACCTTGATTTGCCGCTATATTGCATAGAAACCATGTATATTTGCATGAGTTTTTGTGTAATTTAGTGTAGTACCAAAAATAGTGATCAATTGGCCACCATATGCATGACTTTAGGTTTGAGTGGGAACTCGAGAGAGTAAAGCACATAACATGCTTGATAAAATATCTGTCCTAAGTTAGGAGAGGAATATGGGTTCACTTGGGTGACATATGGGTAGACCTTGAGATGCTCAAGGGTGATAGGCGAGTATTCTCATAAAACATAGATATAATCTATGAGGTAGTAAAGTATCTTGGACGTAATGAGCCTTCTTTACTTAGTTCTATCAAGAAATAGGTGTCAGTTAGATGATAGCATGTTTGATATATATCTCCAGAAATAAAAATATTGAGAAGGATAGTGATACACTAGCAACATACACTATCAATAGGACTTCAATTTAATGATGATAATTCTTTGTAATTAAATAGAAAACCTAAGTTCTAGCACATTTTACTTGTTTATCTTCAACTATGATTAGTTTAATAATCGGTTTACACATCTAGGAGGAGACGATACTCAACTCACTTATATTGCTTGTCATGACCTCGTGCACTTGCGAGTTAGCATTAGGACACGATTAGGGGTGGATTTTTGGGCCAGGTCCTGCATAATATAGGACTAGATTGCGTCTCTCCCATTAGTTGTAACTTTTAAGAGGATTGGTTGCATCTCCTTTACATCAGTTTGTGTAACATCCCTAATTTCATGAGCATGAATAGTATTATTATAATTAATAATAATGAGGGACTAAATTGAAGATGAGATTTGATTTTATGGTCAAGTAAAATATAGTTAAAAGTTAAGGTATGAGAATGATTTTGTTAAGGGATGAAATTGATATTATAGGAATTGTTGGGGAGGAAAACAGAAGTTACAAAATATAAGTCAAAAATCAAAAACAAGTCAAAGTCTTTGTCGCAAAACCAGAAGAGAAAGAAAAGAAGAAAGAAGAAAGAAGAAGAAGAAGAGAGAGAGAGAGAGCTCGCCGACCAGCCACCAATCGTCGACCGCTCCGACCGCCGACCGCACCAGCTCGCCGGCGAAGCAGCCAGACGCAGAGCAGAACCACGGCAGAAAATAGAGCTGAAAACCGACCGCACACGTGACGTCAACGCCGTGCAGAACCGCCGCGCCAACAGCCCCGATCGGAGAGGACAAAGTTACCGACCGACCAACCTGCATAACCCGACCCGAACAAGAGCAAAAATGAGCTGAAAACGGACCAGAACCAAGATGAAATGGTGACCAAAACAGCTCCTCCATGTGTGAGAAACGGCAACAGAACAGCGGCGAAACCAGCCACCATCCGCGGCCAAGCTGAGAGGGAAAGAGAGAGAGGAAGAGAGGAGAAGAAAGAGGAAGTAAAAGAACTTGAACCCAGCCCAGATTTGTCACCAAAACCACCCCAAAACCAGTCCAAAACGAAGTCGAAGCAAGAGGAAAAAGGGGTGAGTTGGTTGAGTTTGTGACTAATGATAGTGTTGATGATTGAAATGGTTTTGATGTGAATTTTAGTTTGATTTATTTGTTGGTTAGTTTTGAGTAATAATGGTTTGAAAAATAAGTGAATTGATGTTGATAGAGAGTTTAGGAAACTAAGAAAATATCGAAAAATCGAACCGCGCGATTAATTAGTTTGATGGGCAATTTTGTAAATTGACCCATAATGCGTCTGTTGAGTATTCAGATGACCCTAACGAGTTTAATTGGGCGTATTTAGATTTAAATGGTTAAATGAGTGCTAAATGGAGTGTGGTGCGATTTGGAAAGATTTGGATCACTTAGGATTAGTAAATCGTGCATTATAAGTAAGGAATGAGCTTTTATTGAATATTTGTGTGATCTTGAAAATCCGGGAGAAGAGGTAGCTTAGGGAAGCCAGAGAAAAAGGAAGGAAAAAGTGTGAGCTTCCATTGGGTAAAAAGGTTGGTGTACACTTTATTCAATTCGCTTTTATTGCTTTTATAAATAGAATAATATCGATTTTTGAATACTTTAATGCTATGAAATATTGTTTGCGAGTATTTTTATATGTGTTTGATTAAATATATACTTTTGAAATTTGATAATTGATGAAATTTATATAGTTGTGACGAAAACCGAAATGATGAATTTGAAAATTGATTTGTATGATTGTGGGAAAACGAAGTTGGGTTGGATTGACAAGATATTTGGAAGTGTTATTGCATATTTTCAGGTTTTCTGGAAACCTCTAAAATGCAACCGTTATGCTGCCAGATTTTGTTTGAAAATGATTAGAAACGAAAAGTTTAAACGAAATCAACCCAATGAATTTTGAAAATGAATTGTTATTCAAGCCCTAGTAAGCTTTGACACAGATAGGTGGGGATTGAAGTGGCATGCCATTAATGGGTCACAAGAGCAGTACTGCGCCGTTTGATTCTATATCGACTATAGTGAAAAGTTACAGTGAATTCGGAGGTTTTGCGAGGCATCGAGTGTCCGGCCCTGAATATACATGATTATATGATAGTCCGGCGGGTAGTCACCGAGTGTCCGATGCCGGAATACCCGACTACCAGTCCATGGTATCGTGCTTGTGTTTACTAGGGGCATGAAAAGTTATTATGAGAATTATTTTGATCAATGTATCGTTTTTAAATTTCCGTTGGATATTAAATTGAGTTATTGATAAATGGTAATAATTGTTATTGATTTTAGATATTTGTTATTGATTTTAGACATTAAAGTGAATTATTGATAAATTGTGCTATTTTGTTTCCAATTGTATAAATTGATTGTGTTAAAAAAATAAATATTGAGTTTTGTGTACACCCACTAAGCAAATATGCTTAGCGCGTTGGAATTTCCGTGCGTAGGTAGTAGATGGCATAAAGAGGGCAAAGATTGAAGAGAAAGCATCTGCAGTGAGCTGAGATAGTCACGTCTATCCTTCCATATTCATTTTTGTGTATATATATTATCTTTGGTTTTGTATATAAAAGTTTTAAATTGTATTCCTGTGCATATATGGATGTATTTGGATTTTAAAATAGTGTTTTTGGTAAAGAAAAGGCAAGTTGTGTAAATATGTTGGTATATGTGATAGATATGGAAAATGATGAACCAAACGGAGTTTGGTTTTAGTTATAGAATATGTTTGTGGAAAGAAATGTTTTGAATATGAATATGATAATTTGTAACAGGTTGGGGAAAGTTCGAATTTCAGAGGAGACTCTATTAGTTTTTCCGCTTGAAATAAAAGTATTTTTGAATTGTTTTGTAAATTGATTTTGAAATTCGTATTTAGATGTGATAAAATAAATATATGGTTTTATAATTAAAGATTTTATAAAAAGAGATATGACTGTAGCGCCCCTTGGAGTCGTCTGGTGAAAGGGCGGGTAGAGGGTGTTATAGTTTGTATCAAAGCTAAAGGCCTCATGTTTGAATCCATTTAAGTGTGCCTTGAGAGGGGGATTTTCTCCTTGGTGTGGGAGAATGAGGTAGGGGCATCAAGAGACAGGAGGATGGGTCTCTTCATAGGGATTCTGGAAGTAAGGCCCAAACGAGATAGGCTTGGGGTGGATGTCCGAGCCCGTTCATGTGTGATATAGGACTAGATTGCACCTCTCCCATCAGTTGCAACTTTTTGGTGGATTGGTTGCATCTTCCCTACATCAGTGGGTCTCATCTTAGAACAAAAAGAGCAACGAGAGGGATAAGAGAGATTGATGAGAGGGAAGAGAGAGAGCGGTGAGTGCTTAGAGGAAAAAAAAGAAAGTGAGAAGGAAGAGAGATGGACAACAGTGAGAGGGAAAAGAGGGAAAGATAGAAGAGAGAGATAAAAAGTTGAGAGGGAAAGGAGATGAATTAGGGTTTTTGGTATTTAAAGCATCGACACATCCATTTACCCTTGGATAGTAACAGAACCATTATTATTATTATTATTATTATTATTTTTGAGAAAACAGAACCATTATTTTTTGATAGAAACCATTAGCTGATTTTGTTTTGGGGGTTTCTAGGCATTATATCAAAAATTGAAGGTGGTTTGACATTATTTTGCTTTTTGAGGGTTAAAAAAGGAACCAAAAAAATAAATTAAAAAATTTTAAATTTTAAAACGTCTTCTAATGAGGCAAAGTGCCACCTGGGTGCTTCAGTCACTACACCACGACGTGGGGACATCGTTTTCCTAATTTAAGTTTTCATGAAGAAGACAATTTTGGGCATGGAGTGGATAGACTTGGAAAAGTTTTAAAAGAGTATTTTGGGTAATTTCGGGTTATTATGTGGATGGACATGTATATAATTGCAAATTTTGTTTTGGGAAGAGTGGCATCTCACGCAAATTCGTAGACAATTTCAATGGTTTTAAAGCAATGTATGTGTCTATCAATCTATCAACATTAGACTAGAACCATTATGGTTTTCACTACAAAATTTATGGTTCTATTATTCTTTTTTGGACATTTCTATGCACATTCATGTTCCTATGTTTATTGCCGATTGAGAATTAACCATTTATTTGTCCTTTGAATGAGTAAAGTATTTTCAAAAAGAATTCTAATAGTATGTGAAAGGGTGACTTTTAAAATTTAATGTCAAAATTCTTAAACAAAGAATCGTGGGATACATCCTTACAAAAAATATAATAACGTGGTAGAATTTTTTATGAAGAATTTCAACTGTTGGAATTTAGATAAAGAAAAGTTGTAAATTTTATTTTATTTTTTTCTAATATAGTTGCGTGATTGTTGCTACAGATTTTGAAAATTTTCTAAATTTGCCGTATAACTGAAAATTCATCATTATTAGATATATAAAAAAAATAAGTTCATCACTTTAGAAGTTATCTTCGACTCGTTTATACTTCGAAACAATTACTTTATTGACGAAAGAGTTTAATTGCAATTGCACATACAACCAAAATCAATTTGATTTTGTGTTCCGGAATGGGTTTCGGTGGGCAATTGGGCTTTTATATCAATAACCCCAAAAATGCGGTCCATTTATTCATGCACATGGGCCCATCAACACTGTCCCCATGTGAAAAAGAGAATAATTTTTCACATTCTGAACTAGATCGTGCTACTTTCTTTCTTTCTTTCTTTCCCTTCTTTTCTTTTCTTTTCTTTTTTTTTTTTTAATATTATACTGATTTTGAAATTTTGAAGAGGATAATATGACTCGAGTTCATTATCTCTAGAGTATAAAAGCGTAAAGGGTTATTAGTAGGTCAACTTCATATTGTCAATTGTGTTACTTGTGGAGTATTGAAAATGTGAGTAATTTTTTTTTTTTTTTGAAATGAAATGTGAGTAAATTTTACTCGAAGATTTACATCATGAATAATGGTGATGGATAATTATAACTATTATAAATTATAAAACAATGTGTGACACAAGAGTGTTCACTTACTTGAATTCGGACCAAGGAACAAAAAAGTTTCAAATTCTCACTATGGTTTGTTGAGCAACTAATTTTGTATGAGGGGTAATTTTGGGACTTCATATATTTTGATTGCAAATGAGTTATGAGGCGTGTCATAGATCATTAAAAAGATCAGAGTATTAACTATAATTCCATAGTGCGTTATTTAGAGTTTTCTAGAAAAAGTTATTTTAGGAATTCTTCAAGAAGGTCAAAAATAAGCAATATCAGTTGACTTTTTTTTTTTTTTTTTTTTTTTTTTTTTTTTTTTTGGGTGTAAACTTTATTATTTCTTGTAGTTTGTTGTTTTTACTTAGGTCTCTTAAGTTTCCTATACAAGGAGGTTATTCCAAGGCTAGTAGTTATGTTAGAGTCTCTTGTAAGTCTAAAAACAATTATGATGCTATTTTGAATGAAAAATATTTTCTTTGAGAATTCTGAAAATATTTGTATCTCTTTGTTAAATTTCCATTGAGTGATGAGTTTCTTTTTTGGGATATGTATCCTTGATTAGTTTTAGAGGGTTATGAATTTGTATCTCTTTTGGACTTGGTTGGTGGTGAGCTCGCTGATATTCTTTGGGTGGTGATTTTGTATCCCATTTAAAGTTTACTGTATCTGATGGCAACCAATATAGTAATCATGAAGGACAATGAGACAATTGAACAACGAGATAATTGAAGGCAATTGAGCTTAATCTTGAAGGTTTTGGACGTTAATTGACGGCAATTGGAGGTAAACTGAAGTTAATTAAGCTTTAAATAATTTGGACTAAGTTTATTTTAATTGTAATGGGTTGTAAATTAAATTAGTTTATTTATCTCTCAATTAAACATAATTGGCTGCATCTTCCTTCATCTTATGGTTGCTTAAGATTTACAAGCCTTTTTATAGGCAAAGAAATAAAACCTAGCATAAAACCCTAGCCCCCTAACAACTGGGCTCAACTAAACACACTCATGGACTTAAATTAAATTAAATGTTTCAGCCCAAATAACATTAGTTAAAATAAAATAAACTAATTTAATTTAAAACCCATTACAATTAAAATAAGCTTAGCAACGAGACAATTGAAGGCAATTAAGCTTAATCTTGAAGGTTTCAGTCATTAATTGAAGGCAACTAGAGGCAAACTGAAGTTAATTGGGCTTTAAATAATTTGGGCTAAGTTTATTTTAATTGTAATGAGTTTTAAATTAAATTAGTTTATTTTATTTTAACTAATGTTATTTGGGCTTCAATTGCCTTCAATTAACGTCCAAAACCTTCAAGATTAAGCTCAATTGCCTCCAATTGTCTCGTTGTCCAATTGTCTCATTATCCTTCATGATTGCTATATTGGTTTCCATCACTTGGGCTCACCGTGGCTTGGCATTCTCTCCTAGGGCCGAGTACACCATATCTGGGCGCTAAACACGCCACACATGCCCGTATGAGGTTTATAGGTCTTGTACACCCCTCGCACTGTACGATACGCCTCTTGCCTTGACAGCGGCTTGACATTCTCTTATAGGGCTGAGTACATCATATCTGTGGGCAAAACACAGCACACATGCCCGTGCGATGCTATGAGGCCCTGTATGCCCCTCACACCGTGTGGCACGCCCCTTGCACTCATAGCGGCTTGGCATTCTCTCCTAGGACCGAGTACACCATATCTGTGGGCTCAATGTGGCACACACGCCAGTGCGAGGCTTAGAGGCCCTGTACGCCCCTCGCACCGTGCGGCAAGCCACTTGCACTCATAGCGGCTTGACATTCTCTACTAGGGCCAAGTACACCATATTTGAAGGTAAAACGCACCACATACGCCCGTTCTAGGTTTAGAGGCCCTGTACGCCCCTCGAACCGTGCGATATGCCACTTGCGCTCACAGCGTCTTGGCATTCTCTCCTAGGGCTGAGTACACCATATTTGTGGCCTAAACATACCACGCATGCCCGTGCAACGTTTAGAGGTCCTGTACGCCTCTTGCACCGAGCGGCACATGCCCCTTGCGCTCACAGCGACTTGGCATTCTCTCCTAGGGCCGAGTACACCATATCGATGGACTAAATGCACCATACACGCCCATGTGGGGTTTAGAGATCCTGTACGCACCTCGCACCGTGCAGCATGCCCCTTGCTCTCACAATAGCTTGGCAATCTCTCATAGGGTCGAGTATACCATATCAACGGGCTAGACGCACCATACACGCCTGTGTGGGGTTAAGGCCCTTTACACCCCTCGTACCATGCGGCACACCCCTTGTGCTCACAAAAGCTAAGCATTCTCTCCTAGGGCTGAGTACACCATATCTGTGGGCTAAACACGCCACACATGCCCGTGTGAGGTCTAGAGGTCTTGTACGCCCCTCGCACTGTGCGCAATGCCTCTTGGGCTCATCACGGCTTGGCATTCTCACCTAGGGCCGAGTATACCATATCTGTGGGGTAAACGCGCCACGCACGCTCGTGCGAGGTTTAAAGGTCCTATATGCCCCTCGCACCATGTGGCACGTCTCTTGCGCTCAAAGCGGCTTGGCATTTTTTTTTAGTGCCGAGTATATCTATCTATGGGCTAAACGCGCTACACATGCCCGTTTGACGTTTAGAGGTCTTGTACGCCTCTCGCACTGTGAGGCACACCCTTTGCGCTCACAATGGCTTGACATTCTCTCCTAGGGCCAAGTATACCATATCTGTGGACTAAACGCAACATACACACCCATGCGAGGCTTAGAGGCTTTGTACGCCCCTCGCATCGTGCGGTGCACCCCTTGCGTTCATAGCGGCTTGGCATTCTCACCCAGGGCCTAGTACACCATATCGGTAGGCTAAGCGCACCATACATTCCCGTGCGAGGTTTTGATGTTTTGCACACCCCTTGTATCGTGCAACACACCCTTTGCACTCGCAGCGGCTTGACATTCTCTCCTAGGGCTGTGTATACCATATCTGCAGATTAAATGCACCACACACGCCTGTGCGAGGTTTATGGGCTCTGTACGCCTTTTGAACCGTGCGGCATGCCACTTGCGCTCAAAGTGGCTCTGTATTCTCTACTAGGGCCAAGTACACCATATCGAAGGGATAAATGCACCACATACGCCCGTGTGAGGTTTAGAGGTCCGGTACACCACTCGTACCGTGCAGCACGCCCTTTGCGCTCATAGCGGCTTGGCATTCTCTCCTATGGTCGAGTACACCATATTTGAGGGCTAAATGCACCACACAAGCTCGTGTGAGGTTTAGAGGCCTTGTACGCCCCTTGCACCGTACGGCGCGCCTCTTGCGCTCACAATGACTTAGCATTCTCTTATAGTGCGAAGTATACCATATTTGTGGGTTAAACGTACCACACACGCCTATGCAAAGTTTAGGGGCCCTGTACGGCCCTCATCACGTGCGACATGCCACTTATGCTCATAACGGCCCTGACATTCTCTCCTAGGGCCAAGTACACCATATTTGTGGGCTAGACGCACCACACATGTCCATGCGGGTTTAGAGGCCTTGTACGTCCCTCGCACCTTGCACCGTGCAGCACGCCCCTTGTGCTCAGAGCAGCTTGGCATTCTCTTCTAGGGTTAAGTACATCTTATCTGTGGGCTAAACGTACCACACACGTTTGTGTGAGGTTTAGGGGCCCTATACGCCACTCCAACAGTGCGGCACGCCACTTGCGCTCACAACGACTTGACATTTTCTCCTAGAGCTGAGTATACCATATCTGCGGGCTAAATGCACCACACATGCTCATGTGAGGTTTAGAGGTCCTGTACGCCCCTCGCACTGTGCGGCATGCCCCTTGCACCCACGGCTGCTTGACATTCCCTCCTAGGGCCGAGTACACCATATCTGTGGGCTAGACGTAATACACACACATATGTGGGGTTTAGAGGCCCTGTACGGCCCTTGCATCGTGCAGTACACCACTTGTGCTCACAACGACTTGGCATTCTCTCCGAGGGCCGAGTACACCATATTTGAGGGTAAAACACACCACACATGTTCGTGCGAGGTTTAGTGACCCAGTACGCCCCTCAAACCGTGCAGCACACCACTTGTACTCACAGCGGCTTCGTAGTCTCTATTAGGGACAAGTATACCATATCTGAGGGTAAAACGCACCATATACGACTGCGCGACGTTTAGAAGCCCTATACACCCCTCTAACCGTGCGATATGCCATTTGCTCTCACAGCAGCTTAGCAGTCTCTCCTAGGCCCGGGTACACCATATCGGTGGGTTAAACACACCATACATGCCCGTGCAAGGTTTTGAGGTCCTGTACGCCTCTCACACCGTGCGACACACCCCTTGCACTCATAGTGGCTTAGCATTATCTCTTAAGGCTGAGTATACCATATATGAAGGCTAGACGTACCACACACGACTATGCGAGGTTCAGAGGCCTAGTACGCCCCTCGCACCATACGGAACGCCTATTACGCTCATAGCGGCTTGGCATTCTCTTCTAGGGCCGAGTACAGAATATCGGTGGGCTAATGCACCATATATGCCCGTGCGAGGTTTTGAGGTCCTGCATGCCCCTTGCACTTACAACGGCTTGGCATTCTCTCATAGGGCCGAGTATATCATATCTGAGAGGTAGACGCACCGCACATCCCCGTGCGAGGTTTAGAGGCCCTATACGCCCTTTGCGCTCACAGTGGGTTGGCATTCTCTCCTAGGATCGAGTACACCATATCTAAGCGCTAAACGCACCACACAAGCCCGTGTGAGGTTTAGAGGCCTCATACCGAGTGGCACGCCCTTTGCACTCACAATGACTTAGCATTCTCTCATAGGGCTAAGTATACCATATCTGTGGGCTAAACGCACCACACACGCCTGTGCGAGGTTTAGGGGCCTTGTACGCCCCTCGCTCCGTGCGGCATGCCACTTGCGCTCATAGCGGCTTGACATTCACTCATAGGGCCAAGTACACCATATTTGTAGGCTAGACGCACCATACACGCCCATGCAGGGTTTAAAGGCCCTGTACGACTCTCGCATCGTACGGCACGCCCCTTGTGCTCATAGCGGCTTGACATTCTCTCCTAGGGCCGAGTATATTGTATCTGTGGATTAAATGCACCATACATCCCTGTGCAAGGATTTGGGTCCTGTACGCCCCTCGAACAGTGCGGCACGCTACTTGTGCTCACAGCGGCTTGGCATTCTCTCATATGGTCAAATACACCACAATTGTGGGCTAAACGCTCCACACATGCCCGCGCGAGGTTTAGAGTCCCTGTACGCCCCTCGCACCGAGCGACACACCCCTTGCGCTCACAGTGGCTTGACAATCTCTCCTAGGGCCGAGTACACCATATCTATGGGCTACACGCACCACACACGCTTGTGTGGGGTTTAAAGGACCTGCACGCCCCTTACACTGTACGGCACGCCACTTGCGCTCACAACGGGTTGGCATTCTCTCCTAGGGCCGAATATTTTAGGATCCCGTCGGAATGATGAAAGGATTCTGGATATTAATAATGGTTTGACCGTGATTCGTAATGAATATCAAAGAGTTTAAAGGATATTTTAGAATCCTAAAAGATACTCTTGAAAAAGAAATTTAGATTTTAAATCGGATTTATATCAATAAGCATTTTAAAGTTAACTTTGAGATTATAGGGACCCAAATTAGGATATGGAATGATTTTTAGTAATTTCAGAGACTACAGGAAGGACGAGAGAAATTCGAATATAAGCCCCAGAAAATTTAAGAGAAGTTTGGAAGAGATCTCAGAGCAACCTGTTAGGAATGTCTTGAGAAAGCTCGTATTAAACAAAAATACAAAAAAATGCACACGATTGACACATGGCAAAGGAATCAATGCATGAATGACACGTGGCGTGAGGACAAGATGCATGTATGACAATTGTTGTGCAATGGAAAGCATGTGTGGCAAGTGTCACACATGCAAGAGTGGCAATTTAGTGAATAACTAGAAAACCAATGGCAATTTCAATTGTAAAGCAAAGTATATATAAGCCAATTCAATGAAAATCAAACAAAATGAGAAGTAAATGACATAGATGGTTGTCGTCTATAAGAAAGAAAGAAAGAACAAGAGAAGTAAACAAAGCCGAGAGCAAAACAATTCAAAATAGAGACAAAAATCAAAGAGAGAGTGAAAGGAAGTGTTCGGCCACGATGGAAACTAAGTGATTTCATGTGATTTTCAACATCCAATCCAAGTCTTGAAGCTAATCCAAGTTAGATAATCAAGTTAGAAGTGAGAAACTAAGCTAAAAGAGGTTAGTTTTACAACCTTGGAACTCATTTGAATAATGGTTAGTGTTGATATTTTGGTGAGTAATTGATGGGAGTTTTCATGTGTAAAATGAATTGAGTATTTAGAGATCTAAAATAAGAGTAGATCATGTATTTAGATTTATGGAATAAACTTTTTATTTATCATTTGAGTGTTCTTTAAAAAAAAAAAAATTTAGGAAAGAAGGTAGCTCAAGTAAGCCAAGGGAAAGGAAAGGAGAAGGTTTGAGCTTCCGTGGAAAGGAAAATAATTCAAGAACGTGACAAAAGGTTGGTGTACATTTGATTTAAATTTATGTTTTAATTCTAGGGCATAGATTTTAAATGAGTAATATTTTGTTGTTTGGGTGAATTAACTTGTGAACTATGTTTGAATGCAATTTTTGAGTGGTTTGAATGTGTTAAATGTTGCAAATGAAAGGATTTGCATAAGGGTGCAAGGCTGCCCTAGTGTGATTTTGTGTGAAAAATGTGATTGTTGTAATGATTTAATTAATTTTTGCAAGTTATTTGATTAACTATGAATATAGGATAAACTAAAATGTTGATTGGGTACACATATGATTTTTAAGATGTTGGCCGAATGAGGTCATAAATGAGAGATGTTGTTTTATAAACCTTAATTTGAGTAAATTGATGTGGATCGTGCGTTAATTATTCAAAAAATCGTTACATTGCTTATATTGGAAAAATTTGAACACCAATTTTAGTTTGGTGTTATGTTTATGGAAATGGTGTGTTTTAAAATGAAAAAGTGTTTATTAAAATGAAATGAATGTATTAATAAGGGCCCAAGTAAACCTAGATTATGATAGGAGGGGGACTGGAGGTTGGCATGCCAATAGGGTCACTATAGCAGTACTGCGTCAATATATTTGCATAGAATATCGAGATCACTGACTTAGGGACTTTGAGAGGCACCGAGTGTTCGGTCCTAGTTGATTGAGATAGATATGTATATGATATGCTTCGGCGGGAAGGTATCAAGTATCAAGTGTCAAATGCCGGAGAGCCCGTTTTCCAGTCTATGGTATCATGTTAGGGATTACAAAAGGCTCTAAAAAAGGATTTCAAAAAAGTTGTGTAATGTGTGGAAAAAAAAAAAGAAGCTTTTAACGAATAATGTTTGTTAATTTATATTGTAAATTGGAATTTTATTTTCCTTGTTATATAGTATTTTATATTTCGAAAATGGTAAATTTGAATTTAGTGTATACCCACTAAGCAAATATGTTTAACGCATTGGAATTACCATGCACAAGTAGTAGATTGCGTCAGGAGGGCGAGGACTGAAGTGAAGCTTATCAGTAGAGAGTCTATCCAGTCACATCCATCCATCCATCTTTACTTTGGGTATATCCCATATTTGGTTTTGTATAAAAGAATTTCAAATTATATATACTTGCATGCATATATGTATTTGTATATCAAGTATGGACTTTTGTAATGAAAACCAATTTGTATAAAAGTTGGAAAATGTTATGTATATGGATAATGCTGAACCAAATGGAGTTTGGCTTCAAATGTTGAATATTGGTTTGTGAAAAAATTTGTATTGGAAATGAGCTTGATGAATTTGTAACAAGTGTGAAAAGTTTAAATTTTATGGGAAACACTTACAGTTTTTCCTTATGTAATAAAAGAGTTCAAATCAAATTTGTAAAGTTGTTTTTGAAATTCACTATTTTGATATGAATGATATGATATATGGTTTTTCAAATACGAATTTCATAAAAAGGATATAAAGGTAACGTCCTTTGGTTTCATCCAATAGAAAGGACGGGTAGGGGGTGTTACACAAGGTACGGCACGCCCCTTGTGCTCATAGCGGCTTGATATTCTCTCTTAGGGCCGAATGCACCATACTTGAGGGCTAGATGAACTGCTTACGCCTATGCGAGGTTTTGAGGTCCTATATGCCCCTCGCATCGTGCGGCACGCCCCTTACGCTTACAACGGCTTGGCATTCTCTCCTAGAACCGAGTACACCATATCTAAGGGGTAGATGCACCGCATACGCTTGTGCGAGGTTTAAAGGCCCTGTACGCCCCTTGCGTTCACAGCTACTTGGCATTCTCTCATAGGGCTAAGTATACCATATCTATGGGCTAGACGCACCACATATGCCCGTGCGGGGTTTAGGGGCCCTATACGTCCATCGCATCGTATGGCATGACCCTTGCGCTCACAGCGGCTTAACATTCTCTCATAGGGCCAAGTACACCATATCTATAGGTTAGACGCACCACACATGCTTGTGTGTGGTTTAGGGCCCTTGTACGCCCCTCGCACTGTACGACATGCCACTCACAGCGGCTTAGCATTCTCTTCTAGGGCCGAGTACACCATATATGTGGGCTAAATGCACCACACATGCCAGTATGAGGTTTTGAGGTCCTGCACGTCCCTTGCACCATACAACACGCCCTTTATGCTCACAGCTACTTAGCAGTCTCTCTTAGGGTCGAGTACACCATAACTGAGGGTTAGACGCACCAGACACACTTGTGCGAGGTTTAGAGGCCCTGTACGCCTCTTGCGCTCACAATGGCTTGGTATTCTCACCTAGGGCACACTACACCATATTTGTGGGCTAGATGCACCACACACGCTAGTGTGGGGTTTAGAGGCCCTATACGCCCTTCACACCGTGCGATACGACCCTTGCACTTGTAGTGGCTTGGCATTCTCTCCTAGGGCTAAGTACACCATATCTGTGGGCTAGACGCACCACACACGCTCGTGTGTGGTTTAGGGGTCTTGTACGCCACTCGTACCGTACGGTATGCCTCATGCACTCACAACGGCTCGGTATTCTCTCCTAGGGCCGAATACACCATATCTATGGGTCAGACACACCACACACAACCTTGCGAGGTTAAGAGGCCCCTGTACGCCACTGTGCGACATGTCCCTTGCGCTCACAACGGCTTGGCATTCTCTTATGGGGCCAAGTACACCATATTTATGGGTTAGACGCAGCACAGATGCTCGTGTATAGTTTAGAGGCCCTGTACGTCCCTCATACTGTGCGACACACCCCATGGGCTCGCAACGACTTGGCATTCTGTCTTAGGCCAAAGCACACTATATCTGTGGGCTAAACGCACCACACACACCCGTGGGAAGTTTAGAGGCCTTGCACCGTGCAGCACGCCACTTGCGCTCATAGTGGCTTGGCATTCGCTATTAGGGCCAAGTACACCATATCTAAGGGCTAAACGCACCACACAAGCTCGTGTGAGGTTTAGAGGTCTTGTACGCCCCAGGCATCGTGCGGCACGCTCTATGGGCTTGTCGCGGCTTGGCGTTCTCTACCAGGGCCGTGTACACCATATATGTGGGCAAAACGCGCACACGCCCGTGCGAGGTTGGGAGGTCTTATACGCCCCTCGCACCATGAGGCATGTCCCTTGTGCTCATAGTGACTTGGCATTCTATCCTAGGGCCAAACAAACCATATTTGTGGACTAAAGGCTACACACACTCCCGTGTGAGGTTTAAAGGTCCTGTACAGCCCTTGTACTATGCGACAAGCCTTTTGGGCTCACAACGGCTTGGCATTCTCTCCTTGGGCCGAGTACACCATATCTATGGCCTAAACGCAGCACATATGCCTATGCGAAGCTTAGAGGCTCTGTACGCCCCTCGCACCGTGCGCAATGCTCCTTGCGCTTACCACGACTTGACATTCTCTCATTGGGCTGAGTACACCATATCTATGGGCTAAACGTGTCACACACGTCAGTGTGAGGTTTAGAGGTCCTGTACGCCCCTCGCACCATGCGGCACGTCCTTTGCGCTTACAGCGACTTGACATTCTATCCTAGGGCCGAGTACACTATACTTGTCAGCTAAACGTGACACACACGCCCGTGCGAGGTTTAAAGGTCTTGTACACCCCTTACACCGTGTGGCATGCCCTTTGCACTCATAGTGACTTGGCATTCTGTCCGAGGGCCGAGTACACCATATATGTGGGCTAAACGCGACACAAACACCCATGCGAGGCTTAGAGGCCCTGTACGATCTTCGCACCGTGCGGCGTGCCCCTTGCGCTCACAGTAGCTTGGCATTCTTACCTAGGGCCAAGTACACCATATCGGTGAGCTAAGTGCACCACACACGCCAATTCGAGGTTTTGATGTAACACGCCCCTTACGCTCACAGTTGCTTGGCATTCTCTCCTAGGGCCGAGTATACAATATCTGGAAGCTAAATGCACCACACACGCTTGTGCGAGGTTTAGGGGTCGTGTACGCCCCTCGAACTGTACGGCACACGTCCACCACACACAGTGGCTCTGCATTCTCTCCTAGGGCCAAGTCCACCATATCTAAGGGCTAAATGCACCGCACACGCCTTTGCGAGGTTTAGAGGCCCGCTACGCCAATCACACCGTGCGACACACCCCTTGTGCTCATAGCGGCTTGGCATTCTCCCCTAGGGCTGACTACACCATATCTGAGGGCTAAACGCACAACACTAGCTCGCGTGAGGTTTAGAGGCCTTGTACATCCCTCGCATTGTACAACACACCTTTTATGTTCACAACAGCTTAGCATTCTCTCATAGGGCCAAGTATACTATATTTGAGGGCTAAATGAACCACACATGCTTGTGCGAGGTTTTGGGGCCCTATATGCACCTCGCCCTGTGTGGCACGCCACTTGTGCTCACAACGGCTTGGCATTCTCTACTAGGGCCAAGTACACCATATCTATGGGCTAGACGCACCACACACGCTTGTGTAGAGTTTAGAAGCCCTGTACGCCTTTCGCATCGCGCGACATGCCTCTTGCGCTCATAACAAGTTGGCATTCTCTTCGAGGGCCGAGGACACCATATTTGTGGGCTAAAAACACCATACACACCTGTACGAGGTTTAGGGGCCCTATACGCCCCTCGAACAGTGCGGCACGCCACTTGCGCTCACAATGGCTTGACATTCTCTCCTAGGGCCGAGTACACCATATTTGAGGGAAAAACACACCACCACACATGCCCGTGCGAGGTTTAGAGGCCTTATACACCACTGGAACCATGCGGCGCGCCACTTGTGCTTGCAGTGGCTTCGGAGTCTCTCCTAGGGCCAAGTACACCATATCTGTGGGCCACTTGAGCTTAGTTGTTAGGGCTAGGGTTTTGTGCTAAGTTTTATTTCTTTGCCTATAAAAATGCTTGTAAACCCTAAGCAAACAGATATGATGAATGAAGATGCATCCAATTATGTTTAATTGAAAGAGTGAATTATCTCTTTTGTTCATTCATGAACATGTGATCTTATCAAGCTATGCTTATGGCGATCGGACTCATGACTTATCTCCCACCTTCTCATCTATGACTTGGGAGTGGCGTCAAAATCATCCTTGTGATAATTTTGGTTCTTGATTATCATATATTTAATGCATCAAAATTCTTTATAATTTTGGCTCTTGAATGACATAATCAATGAGTCAAAGGTTTCGTTATAAACCTATTTTGATCTTTTTTGGGGTTGTGTTTCAATTTGATTATGGGTGTCGTATCTTTATATACGGGGTTTGCATCAACATCAGTGGGCTAAACATAGCAAACACGCCCGTGTGAGGGTTAGAGGCTTTATACGTAGCTCGCACCGTACAACGCACCCCTTGCACTCACAGCGGCTTGGCATTCTCACCCAGAGTCCAGTATACTGTATTGTTGGGCTAAGTGCACTACACACGCCCGTGCAAGGTTTGATGTTCTGTACGCCCCTCATATCGTGCAACACGTCTCTTGCGCTCATAACGGCATGGCATTCTCTCCTAAGGCCGAGTATACAATATTTGTATACAAATTAGACCCAATGTAAATCAATTAAATAAATCACAGCCCAATTGCATTATAATTGACACCTAAGCCTTAAAATCTCCTCAAGATTGATGTTCTTGGACTTGTTCTTGAACTTGAATAATATTGTGCAGCCTAATAAAGTCCAATTGCATTCAATTAGCATCCCAAGGTCTTCAAAATTAAGTCCAATTGCCTCGTTGTCCAATTGTCTCATTATCCTCCATGATTGCTATCTTGTTCCTCGTTGTCCAGTTGTCTCATTGTCCTCCATGATTGCTATCTTGGTTTCTATCGCAGATTCGACTGGGTTCATCATGAACCCAATCGAATCTAGGTTCACGACGAACCTAGATTCGACTAGGTTCACCCAGTCAAGAACCCAATGGAATCCAGCTTCATCGACCCAGATTCGACTGGGTTCTGGTTGATTGGGTTCGTCGTGAACCTAGTTTTTTCGAACCCAGATTCGACTGTGAACCCAGTCGAATCTGGGTTCGACGAACCCAAATGCTTTAATTTGTATTTTTTTTTAAAATTTTTTCTTAAGATTTGTTTAAATGTTTCTTAAGATGAGTTGATGATGATAGTTGTGGGTTGATGAATGTTTTTGGTGTTGATGGGTGTTAATGGCATTTTGTTAGTGAAGTTTCTATGGTGTTGATCAATGTTTTTGGTGTTTTGTTAATGAAGTTTCTGTTGGTGTTTGTTAATGGTGATTTGTTAATAAAGTTTGTGTTGATGTTGATAATGGCAATGAATCTGAGTGTTAGAAACTTTTTCTTTTAATTTTTTATTTAAATAATAATAATATTAATTAATTGAATTGTTTTGTATAAAAATAAATAATTAAATTATTTTAAAATTTAGTGTGACGTTGCAGTTTTTAATTGGGAACTAACTATTTTTTATTTTTTAATTTATTTAATATATAAAAAGACTCATTTACCCTTCAAACTTTAACTTTTTTATCACATTAATGTTAGTCAAAACGGGTCAAGGGTATTTATGTGTAATTTAGTTTAAACTCGTATCATGACTGTAATAATGTGATAGGTTAATGTATTTTAGTGTAATTTTCCCAAACAAATATTTGAGATTGGCTTCATCATCATGGAAGGAAATATGGGCCACTATCAGGGCCATCCTAAATAATGTTTTTAACTTTTTCAACAATAAACCATTAAAAACGCTATAAAATTAATTTTGTATTCAACTTAATGTAATAGTGATATCATGTTGATAATTATATGATAATCATGAAGGATTGAAAAAACAAAAATCAATAATTTGTTTTTCATTAAAATTAAGGATTTTGTGGAACATTGAGTTTCAAAAACTTTTTTAAAAACTCAAGAATCTAAGATCCATAAAACAATGAAATAAAATAATATAAAGAAATAAAAATCATATTTTTACCTTCTGTATTGATCTCTGTGGATTGCTCACCACCTTGCCTTTCTTGATATATCTCGAAACCAAGAAACAAGTGAGTGGGCACAATTATATAGAATTGTGCTCACTTACTTTTTGATTTCTTTCTAAAAAAAAATCAAATTAAATCAATGATTATAAGAGGTGAGTGTTTGATTTTTTGTTATACAAAGAACAAAGACACAAATTCTTATTCTTTGTATTTGTTGAAAAAAACTTTTTCTTTTCTCTTAGTTTTTCTCAAAAACATAGACAACAACCAAAAATCTAAATGTAGAAAAGAAACTTTTTCTTTTTATAGGCAAACAATTAGGGTTTTAATTAATCAATATTAATATTGACCCTAATCTTATTATAATTAAACTTTTGTCCCATATAATATAATTAATTCAAAATTAATTCATATTATATTTTGAAATAGAACTTGTAACTTTTAATAAATTAATTCATAATTAATTTATACCAAAGTCACTAAGAATCGGATTCAAGACCTCTTATAAAATTAATTAAATAATTATTCATTCTTAATTAATAATTAAATAATTTGAATAATCAATATTATTCAAATACTAAGTGAACACAAATTTTTTGTTACTTATGTAACATCTGTAATTGGACAGTCCAATTACAATATTCTATATACATGTTTCTTATAGTAAACTGAGCTATCAAGGGAATCCGATGGACCTACAGTTTTGAGCTCCAATAATATCGGAATTATTAATTAAACTCTTTAATTAAATAATTCACTATTATTAATCTTAAAGTTACTCCACTAAAAACTTAAGATTGCACTCTCAAAACTATAGATGTTTTTATACAATCTGAAATTTTTCAGTGTCCATTAATTTAATCACTACATATGATTTGACCCTCCACAAATAGTTCATAATTAGAGCAAGGTCAAATGTCTGTTTTACCTCTCTAATTATTTCTTGATCCTTAAGTGCCATTGATTCTCTAATGAACAATATATTCATAACAACTTATAAATTTATCTTTCTGTTTATATATAAACAGAAAATTGAGCACTCTTATTGTTCAAGACCTGAATCAACCCTTAAGGGAACTACTTTTCTACTTCTCGTAAGAAGAGGTGGATTCCACTATTGTATAGAATGTTCCCAGCTACTTACTAAATCATATCCCCAAAGTACGAAGTTATTGATTGGGTATCTACACCGATCTCACCCATGTAAATCAAAGGAAATAACTTAACAAGCAGGAGTTCATATTACACTCAGAATTAAGATCAATTCATATATGATCATCTGGTTGATAAATATAAATCTCTAAAATTAATGGATATTATTTAGAAACTTAAATTTATCGTGGCCCAGTCCTATATAATCTTTATTATATAAGGTGCCTCCATTTCCATGTCACCACATGAACAGTCTTGGATAAGACTATCGTATCAAATACAAAAGGGACCGCATGAAGTACCCAGCTTCGTTTGTTTTCTACGGACTCTTTAAATTACTTATCTCAAACTAAATCCACTTGTATATAACACTTATATACTTAGTTTGAAATTACATCAGTAATCAAGGATGTTTCTCATGATATACACGATTTTTGCAAAATATATAAATTGAATGAAATGAATACTTTATTAAAAATTTATAAAACTGTTTACAATATTACAAGCTCTTAGGGCAGAAACCCCAATAATCTCCCACTTACCCTAGAGCAGATGAGATATATCTCGTAATCCTAGACCTTCTAGATGACCTTCAAATACTTTAGCCGTTAAGGTCTTCGTAAACGGATCAGCAAGGTTGTCTTGTGATGCAATCTTCATCACTTTTACATCTCCCCTTTGTACAATCTCCCTAATGAGATGGTATTTCCTCTCTATATGCTTCCCTCGTTTATGGCTTCTTGGTTATTTGGAATTGGCCACTGCACCACTATTGTCACAATAAAGGGTGAGTGGTTTATCCATGTCTGGAACAACTTCCAGATCAGCCAAGAATTTACGTAGCCATACCGCTTCTTTAGCTGCTTCACAAGCTGCTACATATTCGGCTTCCATAGTGGAGTCAGCAATGCATGATTGCTTAACACTCCTCCATGTAATGGCTCCACTACCAAGGGTAAATACTGATCCGGAGGTAGATTTCTTAGAATCTTTATCCGACTGAAAATCAGAATCTATATCCTAATGGGATCAAATCCTCTCCAGAATATACTAGCATATAGTTTCTCGTTCTCTGAAGATACTTGAGAATATGCTTTACAACCACCCAATGATCAAATCCTGGATTAGATTCATAACGACTAACTATTCACACCGAATAACATATATCCGGTCTCGTACATAACATAGCATGCATGAGACTGCCTACTATAGAGGCATAGGGAATCCGTCTCATATCCTCAATTTGTTGAGGTGTCTTAGGACACTGTTCCTTAGACAAATGAACTCCATGACGAGAAGGTAAATGACCTTTCTTAAAGTTTTGCATCGAAAATCGCATAAAAATCTTATCGATATATGATGCCTGGGATAGCGCTAACAGTTTGTTCTTACGATCCCATATTATTTGGATCCCAAGGACATAACTGACCTCTCCCAAATCTTTCATTTGGAATTGGCTAGCGAGCCAGTTTTTTATGTCTGATAATATTCCTATATCATTCCCAATGAGTAGAATATCATCAACGTAAAGTACAAGGAAAACCACTTTCTTATTGATAATCTGTTTGTATACACAAGGCTCATCAATATTTTACTCAAAACCATAAGACTTGATCGAAGTATCAAATCTTATGTTCCAAGATCGAGATGCTTGTTTAAGTCCATAAATGGACCTTTGCAACTTGCAAACCTTTTGCTCTTGACCTTGGGATACAAATCCCTCTGGTTGTACTATATAGATACTTTTATCAAGATTACCATTCAAAAATGCAGTCTTGACGTCCATTTGCCAAATCTCATAATCGAGACATGCAGCAATGGAGAAAAGAATCTGAATGGACTTAAGCATAGCTACTGGCGAGAAAGTTTCCTCATAGTCAACTCCCTTTTTCTGAGTATAACCCTTTGCCACTAGTCTAGCTTTAAAGGTTTCTACCTTTCCATCCACTCATTTCTTCCTTTTGTAGATCCACTTGCAACCTATGTGATGTGAACCCTGTATATATCGATACGACACCCACGATCAAATTGAAACACAACCCCAAGAAAGATAATTCAGATTTAAAGAAATCTTTGACCCGTTGATTAGCGAATCAAGAACCAAAGATATAACGACGCCACTCCCAAGAAAGAGATGAGAATGTGGGAGATAAGTCAAGGTTGATAAATCAAGAACAAATCTTGATGCAATTCTCAAAGTTCACAAGAGAACAATGGAGAAAAGTTAAATCTTTTATTCAATTGACAACTGATTGAAAAGTTAGGTTTAATAAGCCTTATATAGGCATACAATCCTAAACCTTATTGGAAACCAAATAAAACCCTATTTTTAATTGACTTTGACTATTTGACTTTTTGACTTTGACTTTGATTCTTTCCTAAACACACCCATATTGGGCTTTTTAATGACTCAGCCTCCTAATTAAAACTTAATAAATTAAACTAAATTAAAAACAATCCCATAATACAAATTAGGCCCAATGTAAATCAATTAAATAAATAACAGCTCAATTGCATTATAATCGACACCCAAGCCTCAAGATTTCTTCAAGATTGATGTTCTTGGACTTGTTCTTGAACTTGAACAATATTTTGACGTCTTGATGTTCCCTCCAAGCTATCCAAGTCATGTTGTGCAAGACTCTTGGCCCAAATATCTAGAACGAGCCCATTTAAAGCTTCCTTCATCCTTGTAGCTCGAGCCCTCGTCATAGGTCCTCCATTGATGCTCAAAGGATCCATAGGCTTGCTTCCTTGGTTTCCATCACTATGGGTTTTATCCCATCTGGTTGATCTACAAGTTCCTAGACAGAGTTGGAGTACATAGACTCCATCTCGAGATTCATTGCTTTAAGCCATTCTTCTTTATCATAATCCTCCATTACATCATGGTATGTCAATGGATCATCTACACTCTCATCAAAGATAGCAATCTGTGCCTCTCCGATCTTTCTGTAGCGGACTGGTAGTCTAAAACTCTCCCACTACGACGAGGTGGTAGATGATTCTGATGAGAATTTGTTTGACGTTCAGACGTGGTCTGAATTATGTCTTTGTCAACAACTATTGTTGATGGGGTATTGGTCGAACCAGGAAGTAATTCCTCTAGTACAACTTTAATTCGAGGTTTGTACTCTCTCATATAGTTCTCTTCAAGAAACGTAGCGTTTGTCGATACAAATACTTTGTTTTCTTCATGACTATAAAAGAGCCCGCCCCTAGTCTCTCTAGGATAACCTACAAATAGGCAAACTTTTGAACATGGTTCCAGCTTCCCAGTCTTGTTCTTCAGCACATGTGCTAGACAACCCCAAATGCGAAAATGTCGTAAACTAGCTTTGCGACCATTCCACAACTCTAAGGGTGTCTTTGGAATTGACTTAGATGGTACAACATTCAAAATATACATTGCAGTTTGCAATGCATATCCCCAGAATGAACTAGGTAATGATGAGAAACTAAACATAGATCTCATCATGTCCAAAAGGGTCCTATTTCTCCTTTCTGCAACACTATTCTGCTGGGGTGTTCCAGGAGCAGTCAGTTGGGATAGAATCCCATATTCAAGTAAGTAATCCTCGAACTCTGAATTGAGATACTCACCTCCACGATCCGATCGTAGAGTTTTCAATGTTTTACCTAATTGATTTTCAACTTCAACTTGAAATTGTTTGAACTTTTCAAAAGTTTCTGACTTCTGTTGCATCAGGTAAATATACCCATATCTAGAATAATCATCAATAAATGTGACGAAATATTCATAACCGCCTCTAGCTTTAACATTCATAGGACCGCAGACGTCCGAATGTATAAGCTCTAGTGGTTCCTTAGCTCTAAGCCATTTACCAGTAAAAGGTCTTTTGGTCATTTTACCTTCTAGACATGATTCACAAACAGGTAAAGTGCCGATCTTTAACTCACTTAAATGTCCGTTCTTTACCAGTCTATCTAATCTGTCAAGGTTAATATGACCAAGTCTTAGATGCCAAAGATATGTGTCATCATTTTGAGAAATCTTTTGTTGTTTTGTTTTTGGTTTTTCAACCTTAAACATTTCAATATTAAACAGTGGGTTATGCATTAATGGTCTTAACACATATAAATTGTTTTCTTGTATTCCTGAACAAATTTTCAAACCATTTCTAGAAATAATAACTGATTTATTATAAAAAGAAACAGAATAATTAAATTCCAAAAGTTTGGATACAGAAATCAAATTTCTTTTAAAACCTGGAATATAATAAACATTATTCAGTATGATAAAACAATTATTATTGAAATGAAGTCTAACTTCTCCCACTGCCTTTGCTGAAACGACTTCCCCAGTCCCGACTCGCATGTTGAATTCGCCCTCACCAAGCTGCCTATAAGAGTCAATTAACTACAAAGAAGAACAAACATGATTAGTGGCTCTTGAATCAATTATCCAAGTGGATGAATCATCCTCCACTAAACAAGATTCAATGACTAGTAAATCATATTTACCTTTCATCTTCTTCTCTTTGAGCTCATTGAGGTACTTAGGACAGTTCCTCTTCCAATGTCCATCCACACCACAATGGAAACATTTTCCTTTGGGCTTGATGGCCTTGGTGCTCTTTTTGTTCTTCTTCTTGGTAGCTTGTGTTTTAGGCTTAGCTGTAGCCTTTTTGGTGTTTCTCTTCCTTTTGTTTTTAGCAGAAGAAGAAGACTCAGCAACGTTTGCTTCACCAGACTTACTCTTATCCTTATTCATTGACTCATAAGTAGTAAGCTCATTAAGTAACTGTGTAAGTGAGCAAGTCAACTTGTTCATAACATAGTTACTCTTGAATTGCATGAAACTCTTCGGAAGAGTTTCCAAGATCATACTCACTTGGCTACGTTCATCTATTGCCCCTCTATGGCTTTCAGCTGTGTTGAAGTGGGTCATCATTTTCAAAACATGCTCTCGAACAGATGTACCCTCCTTCATCTTAGCAGTCATCATAGCACAAACAGCTTCGTGCCGTTGCTGCTCAGAAGGTTGCCCAAACATGCCCTGCAATGACTCTAGCATCTGAGTTGCTGTTGTCATTGACTCGTGCTTGGTAGCAAGCACCTCAAACATCCTTGCTAACAAGTAGCAGCGGGCCTTTTCATCAGCTGTGACCCATTTTTGATGGGCCTCGCGCACAGCACGTCCAGCATTATCTGCTGGCTGAAGAGGACAAGGTTGAGTCGTGACAAATTTAAGGTCCTCACAAACCAGGATTGCATTCATATTACTTTTCCATTTGACATAATTTTCCCCGTTAAGTTTATCATTAGCAAGAATAGAAATCAACGGAGATACCATTGCTGAAAATAAATAAAATGGAATTCATTTAATATCAATTTGCAAAATTTAATATCATGTAATTTTGGCATAAAATTAAACGTGATGCATGATCCACGAATAATAAATTATCAAAATCCCTAAAATTAATTATTATGCCACGATAATCTAACATGCCACAAATAGGTGCCGCCGTAGGGTAGGTCAAATATTTGTATGTTAGATTGAGACATTCTCAATCAAATAATATAACAGAAAACTATTTTTCATATATTATTGGACTACCGTTTTTCGGTTCGAAAAAATAATTAACAATTAATTATTTCCTTTATGAGTGTAACTCATCATTTCGGAGTCCATAAACTTAACTCGAGAATTGCCGCCGTAGGGTAGGTCAATCACAAGATACATCTAGAATTCCTATCCGTTAGGAAGTCAACCTTGATTAACCTAAATGGACACCATCCGTAGGAGGAAGATAACAAAGCCGTCTCGAGGCGCCATTTAAGTTTTACGGTGTTGAACTAATGATGGAGACCGCGAGATATATTGTCATATATCTCTCTCCCACTCACTATTTTAGGGTTAGGGATTTCTATTAAATTTACCTAGTCATTGTCTTAAATTATTAACAGCTAAAAGATAATCTAAATTACTAGGAATTTGTGTGTTATTAAAGTTCGAAACTTATTAATACTTAATAAATTATCAAATTTTTAACATTTAAAAATCTAATTTAATTTATCAATTTAATGAATTATCGGATTTTTAGCACTTAAAAATCTAATTCAATTTATAAATCTAATGAATTACCAGATTTTTTAACATTTAAAAATCTAATTCAATTTATAAATCTAGTAAAAATAATCAAAATTATAAAGAATAGATTTAATATGAAATCATCCGATTTTAACTAATTAAAATCTAATCCACATTATGAATGCCAATTTATTGAAATCAAATTTCTAATTTGAAACCTATGATTTTCTATAAAAATCAATTCAAATTGTTTTAAAGGCATTCCATGTATTATTTTTCTATTTATACTAATAAACAATTTTAATAGCAAAATAAAATAATACATATGATGCATGTCATGTTATAATGTAGTGAGTAGGCACTTCATGATTCTATATGACATATTTTTAATGCATGTACATGTTATATATATTTATCCATTCATCTCATAAAACAAAAATAAATAAATAACATGTGTATGACCGGGTTCTTTGGTTTTAACGACCTACATCTAATTTTAAGATTACAAAAATTAACCAAGACATTCCTTGGCCTTCACTTGTAGTCTTCATGGTCTTCAAGGTCTTCATGGGCTTATAATTAAATCTAATTTAATTATCAAAAAACTTCTATCAAATAGATAAGGCTAGAAAAGCCCATTTCTTAATTTATGGATCCAAGAAAATTATCCAAACACATGGACATTTTCATTAGTGTTGCAATTGAAATGGAAAACCCCAAAAATATGAGACACATCTTTTTAGGGGCTATTATAATTTTGTTTGTTTGCACATCTAATGTGCAACGCATCTAATGCGCATACATTTATTCATAATAAATGTCTTATTGGACCGTTCAAAACAGCCGCATTAATAATCCATTTCAATGCAGTTAATTATATTTTAAACGGTTGTTTTAAATACTATTAAATAAAACCAGCCGTTTTCAAAATAATTTTCCGTTTCAAATCATAATTATACGATTCAAAACAGCTGCATTAAAAATCCATTTTAATGCAATTAATTATATTTTAAACGGTAGTTTTAAATACAATTAAATAAAACCAGCCGTTTTCAAAATAATTTTCCGTTTCGAATCATAATTATACCATTCAAAACAGCCACATTAACTATTCATTTAAATACAATTAATTATGTTTGAAATGGTAGTTTTAAATACAATTAAATAAAACCTGCCATTTTCAACATTAAAAAAAATCTGATTCGAATCATAATTCTGGCACAGCAAATCAACCCCGTTGACATCAATCTTCACCTTTACATTTTCAAAAAAAAATAAAGCCTAAAACTATTGAATTACAATGAAAAAAAAAATTGCCACAAACGGCTTACATATTAATCGAATAAAAATTTGCTACAAACGGCTTACATATTAATCGAATAATATAACCAAAGAACCATACAATTAACGATCATACCATGCAATCCCATTCATCAAACATGAATATAAAATATGCATATCAATCATCAAATCAAAATAATAGTGCCTACTCATTGACATACATAATCAATACAAACATATTATTTTAAAATTCATTGTTTTATTGAAAACCTTGGCTCTGATACCAATTGAAGGATTGAAAAAACAAAAATCAATAATTTGTTTTTCATTAAAATTAAGGATTTTGCGGAACATTGAGTTTCAAAAACTTTTTTAAAAACTCAAGAATCTAAGATCCATAAAACAATGAAATAAAATAATATAAAGAAATAAAAATCATATTTTTACCTTCTGTATTGATCTCTGTAGATTGCTCACCACCTTGCCTTTATTGATATATCTCGAAACCAAGAAACAAGTGAGTGGGCACAATTATATAGAATTGTGCTCACTTACTTTTTGATTTCTTTCTAAAAAAAAATCAAATTAAATCAATGATTATAAGAGGTGAGTGTTTGATTTTTGGTTATACAAAGAACAAAGACACAAATTCTTGTTCTTTGTATTTGTTGAAAAAAAACTTTTTCTTTTCTCTTAGTTTTTCTCAAAAACATAGACAACAACCAAAAATCTAAATGTAGAAAAGAAACTTTTTCTTTTTATAGGCAAACAATTAGGGTTTTAATTAATCAATATTAATATTGACCCTAATCTTATTATAATTAAACTTTTGTCCCATATAATATAATTAATTCAAAATTAATTCATATTATATTTTGAAATAGAACTTGTAACTTTTAATAAATTAATTCATAATTAATTTATACCAAAGTCACTAAGAATCGGATTCAAGACCTCTTATAAAATTAATTAAATAATTATTCATTCTTAATTAATAATTAAATAATTTGAATAATCAATATTATTCAAATACTAAGTGAACACAAATTTTTTGTTACTTATGTAACATCTGTAATTGGACGGTCCAATTACAATATTCTATATACATGTTTCTTATAGTAAACTGAGCTATCAAGGGGACCCGATGGACCTACAGTTTTGAGCTCCAATAATATCGGAATTATTAATTAAACTCTTTAATTAAATAATTCACTATTATTAATCTTAAAGTTACTCCACTAAAAACTTAAGATTGCACTCTCAAAACTATAGATGTTTTTATACAATATGAAATTTTTCAGTGTCCATTGATTTAATGACTACATATGATTTGACCCTCCACAAATAGTTCATAATTAGAGTAAGGTCAAATGTCCGTTTTACCTCTCTAATTATTTCTTGATCCTTAAGTACCATTGATTCTCTAATGAACAATTCATAACAACTTATGAATTTATTTTTCTGTTTACATATAAACAGAAAGTTGAGCGCTCTTATTGTTCAAGACCTGAATCAACCTTTAAGGGAACTACTTTTCTACTTCTCGCAAGAAGGGGTGGATTCCACTATTATATAGAATGTTCCCAGCTACTTATTAAATCATATCCCCAAAGTACGAAGTTATTGATCGGGTATCTACACCGATCTCTCCCATGTAAATAAAAGGAAATAACTTAACAAACAGGAGTTCATAATACACTCAGAATTAATATCAATTCATATATGATCATCTGGTTGATAAATATAAATCTCTAAGATTAACGGATATTATTTAGAAACTTATATTTATCGTGGCTCAGTCCTATATAATCTTTATTATATAAGGTGCCTCCATTTCCATGTCACCACATGAACAGTCTTGGATAAAACTATCGTATCAAATACAAAAGGGACCGCAGCTGTAGATTTACCACAAATGAAGTATCCAGCTTCGTTTGGTTTCTACGGACTCTTTAAATTACTTATCTCAAACTAAATCCACTTGTATATAACACTTATATACTTAGTTTGAAATTACATCAGTAATCAAGGATGTTTCTCATGATATACACGATTTTTGCAAAATATATAAATTGAATGAAATGAATACTTTATTAAAAATTTATAAAACCGTTTACAATATTACAAGCTCTTAGGGCAGAAACCCCAACAAATCAATATGAGGAAAATTTATAGTAAAATTTAAAAATTAATTTGTTGACACTTAACTTGTAATGTTTCAGCTTCAGTCACCCCACTACAGCGGGTATCTAAACCATAGAAGATTGATTAACAAATTTTGTGGCTCCTTTAATAATAGCCTAGAGCCACTCTATTGTATATTGCAAAGAGAATAAAAAGAAATATAGAAAGTAGTGGATAATGAAGATGGAAGCAAAATGGTTGTGGATGGTATTATTGATGTTTGTTTCATTACAAGGATATTGTTGCAGTGTTGAAGCTTGTTTGGAGCAAGAGAGATATTCTCTTTTGAAAATTAAACACTATTTCAAAACTAGTTACTTTCTTCAAACCTGGATTGAGGAGAATTGTAATCTCCAAAATTTCATGAATAGTATTTTTAGATAAATAGTACTTTTAGTGAATAGTATTTTCAGATGATTAGTATATTCGGATGAATAGTGATTTTTCTAAAAAATGGACCAAGTGAATCACAAGTTTTGGAATAGGTATTAGGGCATAAGGAAACTGAACTGGATAAAAAATGAGTTCGTTTGAGTAGAATGGAACTGCTACCAGATCTGATCGAAAATTCGAAAGGATTTTCGAATAATTTCAAAAATTTAGAGAAGTGTCAAAATGAGTATTTAAATATTCAATAAGTATTTTAGAAATCCAAACGACACTTCCGAAGGAAATTCAGATTGAAAATAAATTAATCCAATCATTAGAGGCGATTTAGTGATTTTACGAAAAGCCAAAAGAGGGTATAGAATGACTTTTAAGAGTTACCGAAGTTACTGGGAGTATGCAAGAAGTCCAAATATGGGCCCAAGAGAATTCTGAAAGGATTTAAAAAAAAAATGCCGGAAAAGTCGAATCCGGGCATTCCAAAAAGTTCAAATGGATGAAGATAAGAAATGATAGACATGTGAGGCAAGCAACCATAGAAAAGTGACAAGTGGCAAAGGAGATAAGGATGAGGACACTTGTCAAATTTTCATGGATGACAAACTTGTGGTTTTGAGTAATTTTAAGGGCACGATTAAGATTATGGTAATTTTTAAGGATCAATTGGTAATTTTGGAAGATCATATATATATATATATGAAGTCATGAAATGGATGCAACCGTGAGATTCATTTGGCCAAGAGTGAAAAACCGAAACAAAAGAGAAGAAAGCCGTGGGTGGAGGAGAAAGAAGAAAGAAGAAGAAGAAGAAGAGATTCAAGGGAGCTTCCATCCATCTTTACCTCTTGTTTCCATTAAGAATCCTTCAAGAATAGGTGGAGATAATTGTAAGGTAAGATAAATTGTTTAATGTTAGTATGGTGTAGTTTTGTGGGTTTTGTCATGAATGTTAATTGAATGAGTTTTTGATGAAATTCTTGATGTATTTAGAGGTTTTGATGTTCAAATTGAACTTCGAAGTGAAAGGAAACTTAAAATTCATATGGGTCAAGAGAATTAGTGAGATAAAATTTAGGGTTTTATGGTATAATGTTATCAAATTTAATTGATTTTGATTTTAGGACTTTGTTGATGAATTGGTGATCAATTGATGTAATTGAGTGTGATTATTGAATTTAGAATGAATAAATTGTGTATATATTAGTATGTGGACAAAGTGGGAATTTGATGTAATTTTTCTATTTGAGTTCAATTGGTTGGATATTTGATTGTTGAATGATTTTTGAAGTGTTTTAAGTGAAATTGATGTTATAAGAATTGAAGAAAATGGGTATGAATGCATGGGTATGCTGTATAGCCAAGATAAATTTGTGGTACATTTGAATTGATTTTGATGCTTGATGAATTTAGGTGATGTTTTTATACGAATTGGAACTAGTAGAAAGGAAAAGAATGTGAGAAGAAAAATGAAGAGAAAGAATTATTATGTCACATATTAGTATCTTACCAAAAAGGAGTATTATTGAAGTTGAAGGACTTTTGATATGTTGATGTGTTTATGTAGGCTTTTATACGAATTTGAATTGAATTATGGAAAGAAATCAAGTGAATGGATGAATTGAGGATGCATGCTAGTAAATGGCCACGCTATGTATAAGCATGTGTTTGTGTTGATTTTGGTGCTTGAATGAGTTGTATGATGTTTTGAAATGAAATGGAAGTGATTGGAATCAAAAGAATGGAAGAAAAATGAAGTTGATAGAATTAAGGGTGTGTTTGGCCATGTCATGGAAATTGATGTGTGAATTGTTATTAAATTGTTTTGATGTGTTTTAGTGATGTTTAGTATGTGTGTTGGTGAAATTGTGCAAGAGAAATCAATAGAAAATGAAATGAACGATGGATAGATGTTTACTAGTGTATTCGGTTAGATTGGAGCTTATATGTGTTGGAAATGATTTGATGTTGTGATGTAATTGTGTGAAGTTATGAGAATAGACTAAATAAGTCAAAAAGCCATTTGTGCAAATTTCTATTATAACATAAGTTTGGTGTTCGAAATGTGATTTAAACATTTTGATGAGTTTCATGTTAAAATAAATGCATTCAAGTGAGTTGAATGAAAGGAATAGAAAGAAAATGGATTTGAATATGTAATAGTGAATATGAGATACGCACGTAAGTTACGTTGTAATTCTAGTATAGCTTCCTTTGGTGGAATTAAGGCGTAATTAGAGCCACAAGAAATTGGTCAAGTGATGGAAAAGTAAATTGTGAGTGGAAATTTTTAGTACATTTCAATTTAATTTCTATTAAGTTTTATAGTATAATCTTATGAAGGGCACGTTTTATTTAATTTTAACTTTTTTTCTTTATCAAGTTATTTCAATTGTATTGTTATAAGCTTTTAAATTCAAAAATTGTATGCTTTAATGTATGTCTAAATTGTATACTAGAATTTTGAATTGTATGCTTTCATGCGTATTTGAATTGTATACTAGAATTTTATGAAAAGCATTAAATTAGAAATGGGTAAATTTTTTTTTTTTTTAAGAAAATGCCTTTAGTAGTTTGAAGCACTATACTTCACATTTTAAACATGTCTATAGTATGCATGTTTTCAAGCTCCTAAAGATACTAGTTATGAATCTTTTGTTTACCTAGTGAAGAGAATGATTTTAGTATTTTCAAAAGTAAAAGAGAAAGTTTTTAGTAAATTTTAGCGAAAGTAAATGATTTTAGTATTTCAAAAAGTAAAAGAAAGTTTTCAAAAGTCAATGAACCACCCATACTAGAAAATATGGAATTGACAGGAAAGATACAAAAAGAAAATTTAAAGACCCAATCATAGAGCCCTATGTATGTGTGGTTTGTTCCACCCAAGGCGTGTCAAAGTTGGGGTTGAGTCTATAGAGTCGCCTCTACACATGTTGGGTGATATCTCACGCCACTTATGCGATGTGGCATTCTGCTTTATGGCGGTGGGAGGTCTTTTAGAGACACGATGAGTGGCGCTAGTTTAGTCACCACGTGACATCACTGTAACACCCCTAAATTTATAAGTATGAATATCATTTTTATTATTATTATGATTATGGAGATTAGGCATGCCCAAATGAATTATGAGTGATATTGTAGAACCCTAAATGATTTATGAAAGTGCCCAAAGAATGTAGAAAAATTTAGATATTGTGTAATATGTATTTCTGGGCACATGTATAAGTTTATAATTGTTGAATCATGGGTGAAGTGGAAATAGTTTAGGATCCTGTCGGAATTTTGAAATGATTCTGGATATTAACCATGGTTTGACCGGGATTCCTAGTGAATATCAAAGAGTTTAAACAATATTTTAGAATCCTAAAAGATGCTCTCGAAAAAGAAATTCGGATTTTAAATCAGATTTACATCAATAAGCACTTTAAAGTTAACTTTAAGATTAAAGGTACCCAAATTAGGGTATGGAATGACTTTTAAGAATTTCGGAGATTACAGGGAGGACGAGAGAAATTCGAATATAGGCCCCAGAAAATTTAAGGGAAGTTTCGATGAGATCTCGGAGTAACTCGTTAGGAATGTTTTCGGAAAGCTCGTATTAAACAAAAATACGAAAAGGTATGTACGAATGACACGTGGCATGAGGACAAGATGCATGCATGACACTTGTCATGCAATGGAATGCATGTGTGACAAGTGTCACACATGCAAGAGTGGCAATTTGGTGAATAAATAGAAAATCAATGGCAATTTCACTTTCTAATGCAAAGTATATATAAGACAATTCAAAGAGAATCAAGCAAACAAGTGATGTCGTCAATTGAAAGAAAAGAAAGAATAAGAGAAGCAAGCCAACCCAAGAGCAAAACAACAATTCAAAACCGAGAACAAAACAAGAAGCCAAAGCCGAGAGTGATATTAAAAAAAAAAAAGGAAGTGTTCGGCCAAGGTGGAAAGAAATGGAAACTAAGTGATTTCATGTGATTTTCAATATCCAACCCAAGTCTTCAAGCCAATCCAAGTTAGATACTCAAGCTAGAAGCTAGAAACTAAGCTAAAGGAGGTTAGTTTTACAACCTTGGAACTCATTTGAAAGGTGGTTTGAGTGATGGTTAGTATTTGATAGGAGTTTCATGTATATCATGATTTGAGTATTTAGAGTAGATCATGCATTTAGATTTATGGAATGAACTTTTTATTTATTATTTAGGTGTTCTTGAAAAAAATCTAGGAAATGAGGTAGCTTAAGAAAGCCAAGGAAAAGGATAGGACAAGGCTTGAGCTTCCGTGGAAAGTGAAATAATTCAAGAACGTGACAAAAGGTTGGTGTACATTTGATTTAAATTTATGTTTTAATTTTAGGGCATAGATTTTAAATGAGTAATATTTTGTTGTTTGGGTGAATTAACTTGTAAACTATGTTTTGAATGCAATTTTTGAGTGGTTTGAATGTGTTAAATGTTGAAAATGAAAGGATTTGCATAAGGGTGCAAGGCTGCCCTAGTGTGATTTTATGTGAAAAATGTGATTGTTGTAATGATTTAATTAATTTTTGCAAGTTATTTGATTAACTATGAATATAGGATAAACTAAAATGTTGATTGGGCACAAATATGGTTTTAAAATGTTGGCGGAATGAGATCATAAATGAGAGATGTTGTTTTATAAACCTTAATTTGAGTAAATTGATGTGGATCATGTGTTAATTAGTCAGAAAATCGTTACGTTGCTTATATTGGAAAAATTTGAACACCAATTTTAGTTTGGTGTTATGTTTATGGAAATGGTGTGTTTTAAAATGAAAATATGTTTATTAAAATGAAAAGAATGTATTAATAAGGGCCCAAGTAAACTTAGATTATGATAGGAGGGGGACTGGAGGTTGGCATACCAATAGGGTCACTATAGCAATCTTGTGCCGATATGTTTGCATAGAATATCGAGATTATTGACTTAGGGGCTTTAAGAGGCACCGAGTGTCTGGCCCAATTGATTGAGATAGATATGTATATGATATGCTTGGGCAGGGAGGCACCGAGTATTTGGTGCCGGAGAGCCCGTTTTCCAGTCTGTGGTATCATGTTAGGGATTACAAAAGGCTTTGAAAAATGATTTCAAAAAAAATTGTGTAATGTGTGAAAAAGAAAAAATAGCTTTTAATGAATAATGTTTGTTAATTTATATTTTAAATTGGAATTTTATTTTCCTTGTTATATAGTATTTTATATTTCGAAAATGGTAAATTTGAATTCAGTGTACACCTACTAAGCAATTATGCTTAGCACGTTGGAATTTCCGCACCTAGGTAGTAGAGCCACCAGAGTAGACAGGGATTGAAGAGGAGATTTTTCTGCAGCTTTCCAAGCGAGTCACATCCATCTCCGTCAATCTTGGTAGTTGTTGCATTGGATTTTGTATATAAATATTTTGACTTGTAAACATGTGCATGTATATATAAATTAGTTTGTTAAACTATTGATGTTTTTCTTTGATGGTGGCAAACGTGAATTTGTGGAGCCAAATGGAGTTTGACATTGATTGTGGAAAAAATTTCGTTGTGGAATTTGTTGTGGAAATCAATTTTGTGTATTTGTAATAGGTTTTGGATAGTCCAAATTATAGGGGAAGCTCTGACAGTTTTTCTACTTAAAAAAAAAAAAAAGTGGTTTAAATTGATTTTGGAAAAATTGAGTTTCCTTATTTTAATATCAATATTGAATTAACGTGTTTCTAAAGAAAGATTATGTACATGAAAATGATTAAAGCATTATAAAGCAAGGTAGCATCCCTTGGATTTGCTCCGATGGAAAGGCGGGTATGGGGTGTTATAGTTTTAGTGGTATCAGAGCTATGGTTTAGGCGTTCCTAGACCTAAGCGTATAAATGCATTAGAATGTTTTGGCATTTGAGTGAGCATGCATTTGCATACCAAAATGGAAGGATGTGACTCTTACTCGTGGATTTCTTTTCTTTTTAATATAGGGTAAAGAATGGAACCCTCCGATGCCCAGAGAGCTGAAGGTAGTGAGAGACCCATACATGACAATCCCGCCAGTGTAGTTGGGGGCATTTCGGGTGAGGCCACGAGTCCGAGAGGGGCTAGACCAGAGGCTCAAGACCAGCCACCGTTTTCACAACAGATGGCGGAGTTCTTCCAACATGTCACTAGAGCCGCCCCACGGAGATCTGTGATCGAGAGGTTGGCGAAACACAGACCTACAGATTTCCACAGACGGAAAGATGAAGATGCCTCTACTACTGAGTATTGGTTGGAGAGGACTCAGAGGATCCTCCAACAACTTCATTGCACACCTTATGAGAGTGTAGAGTGTGCAGTTTCACTACTTCAGGAAGATGCATACCAGTGGTGGACCTTGGTATCAAATATCGTACGGCCAGAGGAGCGAACATGGGAGTTCTTCTAGAGAGAGTTCCGGAGGAAGTACATCTGTCGTATCCACATTGACAATATGAAGAGAGAATTCCTCAACCTGAAGCAGAGGCAAATGACGGTGATAGAATACGAGAGAGAGTTTATCCGTCTCAGCAAGTATGCCAGGAAGATTGTGGCGACTAAAGCGAATAGGTGCAGAAGATTCGAGGATGGGCTGATTGGCTACATACGCCTCCAGATTACAGCCCTGCAGTTAGAGGACTTCCCGTGATTGGTTTCCACGGCCTTGAACGTGGAAAGAGTAAAGAAAGAAGAACAGGCTAGAAAAGATAGGAGCTAGCAAAGACGGGGTCCAGGACAGTCCAGTGCATCATAGCCTCCGAGCAAAAAACAAAAGGGACCCCAAACTTACAGTCAGCCACATACATAGAGGCAAGGAGAGGGATCCACTGCTAGGACTGGACAACAGACATCATCAGTGAGCAGTATGCCTAGGAGCACCGCGAGGGGACCGGCCCTGCATCCTTGTGATCACTGCGGTCGGGTGCATTTAGAAGAGTGTTGGAAGTTGATAAGGGCATTTTCAATGTGGATCACAGGATCATTGTCAGAGAGACTATCCAAAGAACAAAACTGCACCTGTTCTACAGACCAAGAGATTAACCACCACAGCTTCGAGAGGCAGGAGATCGGGTCCAACAGATGCCGGAAGGAGCAGTCAGAAAGCTACTCAGGAGACAGTGGGGAGATCAGATACCTGTACTTCGACGCGCGCTTATGCCATCAGAGCTCAGGAAGAGCATGACACTCTGGATGTAATTGTGGGTATGATTTTCAATCTTTGACACTTCTGCGCATGCATTGATAGACCTAAGATCCACACACATTCATATATCTACACGTCCGTCCCTAGAGAGAGAAACCTTAAGGCAGATATAATAGAACATGAGATACTAGTTAGCAATCCCTTAGGTTATAGTGTGATCATGAATAGGGTCTACAGGGATTTTCCTATCCAGATTCAAGGACATGATTTTCCGACTGATCTGATGGAGTTGCCCTTCCATGAGTTCAATGTAATTTTGGGTATGGATTGGTTATCTAGACATCAGGTGATCGTTGATTGTTTCCAGAAAAGGATCACTCTGAGAACAGTGGATGGGATAGAGGTGACCATGGTGGGTGAGAGGTCGGATTTCCTCTCTAATGTCATTTTAGCCACTATTGCTAGAGAATTGATCAGAAATAGGTGTGAAGCTTATCTAGCACACATGGTTGATTCACAGAGGATTGGATCTAGTCTTCAAAACATACCCACTGTACATGATTTTTTGGATGTGTTTCCGGAAAACTTACACCTAGCTTACCACCGGAGAGAGATATGGAATTTGTTATTGATGTGATGCTAGGTACTACTCCAGTATCAACTACAAGAATTACTAGATAAGGGATTTATACGACCTAGTATATCCTTTGGGGAGCTCCGGTGTTATTTGTGAAGAAGAATGATGGGTCGTTAAGACTTTGTGTGGACTACAGACAGCTGAACAAGCTTATAGTCAAGAACAAGTATCCCTTGACTATGATCGCTGATTTGTTTGATCAGTTAAGATGAGCTAGTATTTTCTCCAAGATTGATCTCCGATCTAGGTACTATCAAGTTGAGGGTGAAAAAATCAGACATTCCTAAAATAGCCTTCAGGACCAGATATGGACACTATGAGTTTGTAGTGATGCCATTTGGGCTAACGAACGTGCCCGCAGCCTTTATGGATCTGATGAATCATATTTTTCGTCCGTATCTAAATTAGTTCGTGGTAGTCTTCATTGATGACGTTCTGATCTATTTGAAGACTTCAAACGAACATGATAAACATCTCCGGGTGGTATTGCAAACACTGAGGGAGAAAAAGTTATATGCCAAGTTGAGCAAATGTGAATTTTGGCTTAATGAGATTACATTTCTAAGACATACAGTATCTATAGAGGGAATCAGGGCCGATCCAAAGAAGATAGAGCCAATTATGGAATGGAAGCCCCCGAAGAATGTTACGGAGATTAGGAGTTTTCTAGGCTTGGCTAGCTACTACAGACGGTTTGTAAAGGGATTTTCGGCAATAATAGCTCCAATGACTAAACTGCTTCACAAAACTGTTAAATTTGAGTGGAATGAGAAATGACAAGAAAGCTTTGAGAAGCTTAAAGCAATGTTAGTTGAGGCTCCCATCCTTACACAGTCGGTGTCCGATAAGGATTTTGTGATTTACAGTGATGCCTTGCACAGTGGGCTCGGATGTGTGTTGATGCAGGAAGGAAAAGTGGTTGCATATGCTTCCAAACAGTTGAAACCACATGAAAAGAACTATCTGACATAAGATCTGGAGCTCACAGCCATAATGTTTGCACTAAAGATTTGGAGGCATTACTTATATGGAGAGAAATGTTACATTTACACAGATCACAAAAGCTTGAAATACTTACCCATTCAGAAGGAGCTGAATTGGAGACAGAGGAGATGAATGGAGCTGATTAAAGATTATGATTGTGTCATTGACTATCACCCAAGGAAAGCAAATATGGTAGCCGATGCTTTTAAGTAGAAAGTCCTTGGTAGCTTTAAGAGCTATAAACGCCCAGTTGATGATGACAGATAAGGGCACATTAGTAGCAGAGTTACAAGTCAAGCCAAGTTTGATTCTACAAATACAGGAAAAGCAGAGACAAGATGACAAGTTAATAGCCATTAGCAGATGAGTACATAAAGGGAAAGAGACAGATTTTGCGATCCAGAGTGATGGTTATTTGTATTTCAGAGGAAGAATCTGCATCTCAGATGATGATGAATTGAAACAGGCCATTCTGAAGGAAGCCCATAACAATCCATATGCGATACACCCAGGTTGCTATACATAAAAGATGTGTCAAGACCTGAAGACTCAGTATTGGTGGTCTAGCATGAAGAAAGATGTACTAGATCATGTTACCAAGTGTCTAACATGCCAACAGGTGAAAGCTGAACATCAGATTCCGATTGGATTACTACAGCTGATATCCATACCCTAATGGAAGTGGGACCGAATCACCATGGATTTCGTGACTGGATTATCTCTCACTCGAGGTAAATACGATTCAATTTGGGTGATTGTAAACAAATTGACCAAGTCGACGCATTTCCTATTGATCAGGACCAATTACTCATTGGAGAAGTTGGCAAAGCTATACATAAAAGAGATAGTTCGGTTACATGGAATACCGATGTCCATCATATTAGATAGATATCCAAGATTCACATCACGGTTTTGGAACAAATTTTAGGAAGCATTGGGTACACGATTGAGCTTCAACACGGCCTTACATCGACAGATAGATGGGCAATCACAGAGGGTGATTTAGGTGCCAAAGGCTTCAAAGTCGTGTCATCGATTTTGAAGGAAGTTGGATTGAACACCTTCCATTGATAGATTGTGTTGGATCGAATTAGGCGAAGATAAGATGATAGGACTGGACTTGGTGAGACAAACCGAAGAGAAGGTCAAGATTATCAAGGAAACACTTAAAATTGCATCCGATCGACATAAGTCTTATACGGACTTGAAAAGGAGAGACATAGAGTATGAAGTCGGGGATAAAGTCTTCCTGAAAGTATCTCCATGGAAGAAAGTGTTAAGATTTGGAAAGAAATGAAAGTTAAGTCCTAGGTTTATGGGCCAATACGAAATCATTGAATATGTGGGACCGATGTCCTATAGACTGGCTTTACCACCTTAGTTGGATAAAATTCATAATGTGTTTTATGTATCGATGTTGAGGAGATACAGATCGAATCATTTTCACATAGTCTCAGCCAAGAGCATTGATGTACAGCCGAATCTGACATACGAAGAGGAACCCGTGAGAGTGCTAGATCGATAAGTCAAGGAATTGCTAACTAAGAAGCTTCATAAGAAGATTCCACTGGTTAAGGTCCTCTGGAGAAATCACAAAGTAAAGGAGGCTACTTAGGAGAGCAAGGAGATGATGCGCCAATAATACCCACAGTTATTCAAATCAGGTAAATTTCACTGATGAAATTTATTAAGAGGGGAAGAATTGTAACACCCTAAATTTATAAGCATGAATATCATTTTAACACAAATGAATTAAGAGTGATATTGTAGAACTCTACATGATTTATGAAAGTGCCCAAAGAATGTAGCAAAATTTAGATATTGTGTAATATGTATTTCTGGACATGTGTATAAGTTTATAATTGTTGAATCATGGGTGGAGTATAAATATTTTAGGATCTCGTCAAAATTTCGAAAGGATTTCGGATATTAACAATGGTTTGATCGAAATTCCTAGTGAATATCAAAGAATTTAAAAGGTATTTTAGAATCCTAAAAGATGCTCTCGAAAAAAAAATTAAGATTTTAAATCGGATTTATATCAATAAGCATTTTAAAGTTAACTTTAAGATTAAGGAGACCCAAATTAGGGCATTGAATGACTTTTAGAAATTTCGAAGATTATAGGGAGGATGAGAGAAATTCGAATATAGGCCCTAAAAAATTTAAGGGAAGTTTCGATGAGATTTCGGAGTAATCCGTAAGGAATGTTTTGGGAAAGCTCGTATTAAATGAACATACGAAAAGATGTGTACGAATGAAACGTGGCATGAGGACAAGATGCATGCATGACACTTGTCATGCAATGTAATGCATGTGTAACAAGTGTCACACATGCAAGAATGGCAATTTGGTGAATAAATAGAAAATCAATGGCAATTTCACTTTCTAATGCAAAGTATAGATAAGACAATTCAAAGAGAATCAAGCAAACAAGTGACGTCGTCAATTGAAAGAAAAGAAAGAATAAGAGAATCAAGCCAACCCGAGAGCAAAACAACAATTCAAAACCGAGAACAAAACAAGAAGCCAAAGTCGAGAGTGATATAGAAAAAAAAGGAAGTGTTCGGCCAAGGTGGAAAGAAATGGAAACTAAGTGATTTCATGTGATTTTCAACATCCAATCCAAGTCTTCAAGCCAATCCAAGTTAGATAATCAAGCTAGAAACAAGAAACTAAACTAAAGGAGGTTAGTTTTACAACCTTAGAACTCATTTGAAAGGTGGTTTGAGTGATGGTTAGTATTTGATGGGAGTTTTCATGTATATCATGATTTGAGTATTTAGAGTAGATCATGCATTTAGATTTATGGAATGAACTTTTTATTTATTATCTAGGTGTTCTTGAAAAAAAATCTAGGAAAGGAGGTAGCTCAAGGAAACTAAGGAAAAGGAAAGGAGAAGGCTTGAGCTTCCATAGAAAGTGAAATAATTCAAGAACGTGACAAAAGGCATAGATTTTAAATGAGTAATATTTTGTTGTTTGAATGAATTAACTTGTGAACTATGTTGACTGTAATTTTTGAGTGGTTTGAATGTGTTAAACATTGAATATGAAAGGATTTGGATAAGGATGCATGGCTGTCCTAGTGTGATTTTATCTGAAAAATGTGATTGTTGTAATGATTTAATTGATTTTTGCAAGTTATTTGATTAACTATGAATATAGGATAAACTAAAATGCTAATTGGGCACAAATATGAATTTTAAAATTTTGGCCGAATGAGGTCATAAATGAGAGATGTTGTTTTATAAACCTTAATTTGAGTAAATTGATGTGGATCATGTGTTAATTAGTCCGAAAATCATTACGTTGCTTATATTGGAAAAATTTGAACACCAATTTTAGTTTGGTGTTATGTTTATGGAAATGGTGTGTTTTAAAATGAACATATGTTTATTAAAATGAAATGAATGTAATAATAAGGGCCCAAGTAAACCTAGATTATGATAGGAGGGGGACTGGAGGTTGGCATGCAAATAGGGTCACTATAGCAGTACTGCGCTGATATGTTTGCATAGAATAGCGAGATTATTGACTTAGGGGCTTTGAGAGGCACCGAGTGTCCGATCCCAATTGATTGAGATAGATATGTATATGATATGCTTCAGTGGGGAGGCATCAAGTGTCCGATGCCGGAGAGCCCATTTCCTAGTCAATGGTATCATGTTAGGGATTACAAAAGGCTTTGAAAAAGGATTTCAAAAAAAATTGTGTAACGTGTGAAAAAAAAAAAAGCTTTTAATGAATAATGTTTGTTAATTTATATTGTAAATTGGAATTTTATTTTCCTTGTTATATAGTATTTTATATTTCGAAAATGGTAAATTTGAATTCAGTGTACACCCATTAAGTAATTATGCTTAGCGTGTTGGAATTTCTACATGCACGTAGTAAAGCCACCAGATTAGACAAGGATTGAAGAGGAGATTTTTTTGTAATTTTTCGAGCAAGTCACATCTATCTCTGTCAATCTTGGTAGTTATTGCATTAGACTTTGTATATAAATATTTTGACTTGTAAACATGTGCACATGTATATATAAATAAGTTTGTTAAACTATTGATGTTTTTATTTGATGGTGGCAGATGTGAATTTGTGGAGCCAAACAAAGGTTGGCATTGATTGTGGAAAAAATTTCGTTGTGAAATTTGCTGTGGAAATTAATTTTGTGTATTTGTAATAGGTTTTGGATAATCCAAATTATAGGGGAAACTCTGACAGTTTTTCTGCATAAAAAAAAAAGGTTTAAATTGATTTTGGAAAAATTGAGTTTCCCTATTTTAATATCAATATTGAATTAATGTGTTTCTAAATAAAGATTATATACACAGAAATGATTAATGCATTTATAAAGCAAGGTAGCATCCCCTGGATTCACTCCGATGGAAGGGCGGTTAGGGGGTGTTACAGTCACATTGTGTGGCGCTAGTTTAGTCGGCATGTGACTAGCTTCCCCTCATATTGTGCAGGGCTAGTTTAGTCGCCATGTGAGTTTATAGCTTCATTGGGTTCAATTTGGTGCATTTTAGAAAAGAAGCCAAGCAAAATCATTTATAGATTTTAAAGCTTGATGAGAATTTAGTATTTTATAGTTTGTGTATTTTCGAGCCATTACGAGCAAAACTTTTATAGTTTATGTTTGGCACAAATATAGAAAATCAATTTCATTTTTAGTGATTTATAGATTTTATGAATTAATAAGAAATAAAATGTTTTAACATCGGAAAGTTCTTATATGAAGCGTATTACTAGATGTAAAGTATTTGAAAAGATATTATTTCCAAGTGCATGTTGAAAGCTAGCAATTATTTTTAGTATGAGAAGCTTTTTTTTTTTTTAGTTTTCAGAAGGTATTAATTTAAATGTAAGTTACAAGTTATTGATTACTTTAGTATTTACGCCTTTAAATTTTAGTCATGGATTTGTGACATTATTATGTTCATTTATACACCTATATGAATTTCATGAAACTAGATGTAAATGTATGAAATTTACTAATTTTAGTAAGTGATTTAAAGATTTTGTTTTAAAAGTTTTTGGGAGATATTTTAAAAAAAGAAATTTTAGTAAAGAAAGATTATTCATCACTTACTGAGCTCCATTAGCTCACATTTTCCACTTTGATTTAAAAAAAAAAAAAAAATCTCCCCAAGTGCAGGAACGTGTGCTTGCAATACCAGATCTCCTACACGGGACTAGGTAGGCCAACTTCGATGTGATGCGTTTTAAGATATCATATTCAAGTATAATTTTCATATTTTATGAAGGTATATACTTGTAAATAATTTTGATGTGTATATTGTCAATAATGTTTGGAATTTATATGGAAATTTTAGTTTTAGTAAAATGATTTTGAGTTTATAATAATTAAAAGCATAATTGTGGTTGGATCGTAGAAAATGATTTTAGGGCCTAAGGTTAAGAAGTTGAGAATTGACTCGCTATAAAAGTGTTTAAAAGTATTTTTGAAACTTTTACAGGGTGACATGTTTAGAAAATAGTCGTTATGCTGCCCAAATTTTTCATAAATCCATTGGTAATAGTTGAAACAAAAAGACAAATTAAAATTTTCCCCACGTTTTCGCAGTTTAAAGAAAGTTTAGTAAAATATAGAAAAGATTTAGAAAAGTAGATGACTTAACTTCACGGGAACTTTCGAGCTGGATTAGATATCCGTTGGAGGGTTACCGTGAGGTTGCCGGCAGGTCGCCTAAGGAATGGGGCCTATCAAGAACTCAGACTGTTGTCAATGGGAGAGAGTTGAATGCAATGACAAAGCCAAAGAGATGTTTGACTTTCACTTGACAAGATAAGGCTAGCATATTTAGGAGCCTGGTATCTAAACACTTCTTTGTTTGCTCCCTTAAAAGAACTTGAGATTCTTGTCTTGAGTGGTAATTCTATAGTCGGTTGTACATGCTAGGAATGAAGGTAAGGTCTTGTTGCATTATAGATTCTATACAATACTATAAATATTTGTTAGTCATGAGGTTATGTAAGGTAAAAAAAAAACCTAAAATAGTTTGATTTCTTATACGTTTTGACAAGCTGTTAGGTTTTTCACCATTATGGTATTTGGATCTAGGTGGTAATGGAATAAAACAAAGTTTTGATGCTCCAGGTAAGTTTTCTTCTTATGATCTCCTCTCTCAAATAATTTATTTGTTACTAATACTTTTTACTATAATTCTAAGATCCTTTTAAGATATTGAAAGTGTGAAAGTATAAAGAACAAAATTTAAGAAAGCGAAATTGTATATTAATTATAAAATTTGATTTTAAATTATGAATTAAAGTTTCAAAAACAATGGAATAAGAATAGTTGTATTCAAATTAGGAATCAAACACCACATAAAAATATTATGCTCATATCAGTCACCTTTTTTTTTGTTTCTAGTAAATCTTTTGTGCAATGAAAGATTATCACACAAACCATCAGCTATAATTGAATTTATTGGATTTCAGGGTTGTGTGAATTGAAGCAACTCCAGTGTTTGCATATCAGGGAAAATCATTTTATGGGTAATTTGCCTTGGTGTTTAGCAAATTTAAGTTCCCTTGTAGTCCTAGATATCATTTCCAATCTGACAGGACCCTCCCAGATTCCTATTTTAAATCCGAGAAGACCCTGTGATAAGCTGGGAAAACTATATATGGCTCTAAAATTTTCTAATTGAAATCATTTGAAAATCTAACAATACATTGGGTGGTTTAAAAATTTTTTGGTAATATAACGACTATTTATCCTATAATTCCACCTTGTAATAAATGAAATGTACACTTCTAAAATATTTCCAAACTCAACTAATTAGGACTTCCGGTCCCTCTTTCAAATCTTGTTTCAACATAAGTAGCATCATGTAATATATATATATATATATATATATAAAGTAAACTAGCTTTTGCATGAAAATGTAGCGATAAAATATGTTTATATCATTTGCAGTCTCAAAAGCAAAAACATGAGCAAACTAACAGGAAATCAAATATTTTACAACAGTATGGTATAAGGAAACACATGTAAGACTAGATGCCATGAAATATACAAAATACATATACAATATCAAAATATGATTTCCTTGCATCATTCGATCGAGTGGCTTACCTCTTCCTTTTCGGCTATTTCTTTCAAGATATGACAGTTACCTAGAAAATGGTTTTAAATTATAAAAGAGTAAGCAGTGACGCTCAGTGAGTGGATATAACTTTCAAAAACTAAATAAATCATTTTCAATAATAATTAACAAAACATAATTCTAGTAAGAAACATAAAATCACAATGATCTATATTCATTCATATCAAAAAGTAATACTGAATTTATATCTATATCATTTCGTATCATAATAAACTGAAAACATCTGGATGGATCATTCTTGCGTACTTATAAAGTCTCAATCTACACCAATCTAGTACTCATGAGAATTTGTCATACGTGGTGGAGATACTCAACATACAAGCAGAGCGAGGGATAATATCTACTATACACATGCTGGGCAACTCAATGACTCTAGATATCTATCATACAAGTGTTGGGTGACTCTCTAAGACTTATACATGTGAAGCCTATTGACTGTTAGAGGGAAGGATATAACCCCAATGTTCTACAAGTCTCATTTAAATTGTTTTTAAATCTCAATATGACTTTTATATATGAATTATAAATTCTATTTCTGGATATAAATATAAACATAATAAACATTCTTTTCAAACATGTAAACAATACTTATGTAATTCTTGAAACTTTTCATATAGTAACTCAACTAGAAAACAATAATTTCTTATAGAAATTTCGAATATGTAAAAATACATACTTATACAATTAAATTCTAATTTCAAACATATAACAAAATTTATAATTCAAGAAATCAATTGACTAAACAAATCATTTACTTGAAATAAATATTAAAATCTGAAATTTAAATAAACATAATCAACCAATTGAATGTAAAATAAAACTATCCACTCACAAGGTTGATTTCAAGTTTTATTTTAGAACCACTAGCACCCTTGTTCTCCTTGGGTTCTTCCCCACCTAAAAACAACATAAAAACCTATTTAAAATTTATAAAAACCAAACTAAAAAAAATTGAATCCAAAACTAAAATAATTGCACACCACAAGATTTGCTCCTAATTATTATTATTATTTTTTTCTTTTCTTGCTCACAGCTTATCCATTGACCATGCCAACAGTTGTCTATGTTTTTATTAAAAAAAATCTGCACAATATTCATTCCTTTCACAGCCATACAATCTTGTCTTTTGTGTGATTTTATTGCTTTTGACCCTCTGACCTCCACTTTCTAACAGACCCCTTTTCCCTAGGCGATCTGTCGGCACCTTACAGTGACCCTCCAGCTAGCCCTTATGCTCAGCTAAAGGATTTCTGCAGAGCTAAGTCGTATTCTTTCGAAAACCTTTTCAAAAATAGCGGAAACGCGGGGAAATTTTTTATTTTTATTTCAAACATTTACAAAACATTTTATAAAAATTTGGGCAGCATCCTATTTGTTTTTCGGACTTTGCCACTCTGCAAATTATAAAATTCAACACTTCTAAAATATCACAAAATAATTTCCCCAAACTACAAAGCCTCAGGCTCTCATTTTTATCAATCCACAAGCAACCACAACATGCATACGGTTTAGAAAAATATATTAAATTGAATTCATAAGTTATGCATGATTAATTTCAATCTATTCTAACAAAACAACCAAACTAAATTTTAAATCATTTCTAATAGCTTTAAAGTTCATATGCAAATTTTTATTTATATATCCCAAAAATTTATACAAATGGTCCTACATTTCAAAAATAACAGCACAGTCTGCTTGACTCCTCTAGTCACAATCTAAAGTTTCTGCTATTGAAGTGCTTGTACCTGTACCTGTACCTGGGGAGGTTTTATTTATAAAAATATAAAATATAGTGAGCTTGATATCCCAATGAGTGTCATATAATTTTCATTTAAATTATAGCTTATCAAATAGCCTCTCAAAAATCTTTTAAAACATTTATGCATTATCAAATACCATGATTGAATAATTGATGTATCTGGAATTCATCATTCATTTCAAAACAATAGATATCAATCTGATTTTAATTTAATAAATTTCATGCCAAATAAATAATATTTAAATCCATAGGTTGCATGATTTCCATTTCTATCAAAACATTCTAATAATGGTGGCAACAATAACTTTAAAAGAATTTATAAATACAAATAGGCCAACCATTAGTAGCTTGCATAACATGGTACCCTAAAAGTAAAGCGAAATTCTGCATTGCTCAGACCATCACGGAATTCCACATCATTCAGGCCATCTATCCAGTTTTTACGTAGCAGAATTCCACGTTGCTACGGAGCGGAATTCTACATCGCTCATGATGGAAACCAAGGAAGCAAGCCTATGGATCATTTGAGCATCAATGGAGGACCTATGACGAGGGCTCGAGCTAAAAGGATGAAGGAAGCTTTAAATGGGCTCGTTCTGGATATTTGGGCCAAGAGTCTTGCACAACATGACTTGGATAGCTTGGAGGGAACATCAAGACTTCAAAATATTGTTCAAGTTCACGAACAAGTCCAAGAACATCAATCTTGAAGAAATCTTGAGGCTTGGGTGTCGATTATAATGCAATTGGGCTGTTATTTATTTAATTGATTTACATTGGGCCTAATTTGTATTATGGGATCGTTTTTAATTTAGTTTAATTTATTAAGTTTTAATTAGGAGGCTGAGTCATTAAAAAGCCCAATATGGGTGTGTTTAGGAAAGAGTCAAAGTCAAAGAGTCAAAGTCAATTAAAAATAGGGTTTTATTTGGTTTCCAATAAGGTTTAGGATTGTATGCCTATATAAGGCTTATTAAACCTAACTTTTCAATCAGTTGTCAATTGAATAGAAGATTTAACTTTTCTCCATTGTTCTCTTGTGAACTTTGAGAATTGCATCAAGATTTGTTCTTGATTTATCAACCTTGACTTATCTCCCACATTCTCATCTCTTTCTTGGGAGTGGCGTCATTATATCTTTGGTTCTTGATTCGCTAATCAACGGGTCAAAGATTTCTTTAAATTTGAATTATCTTTCTTGGGGTTGTGTTTCAATTTGCTTGTGGGTGTCGTATCGTTATATACGGGGTTCGCATCAGTTGGTATCAGAGCTTTGGTTAATTAATTCAGGTTTGGTTTATCAGTTTATTTTCTTATTTTCTGATTTTTGATTCAATTGCCGCAAGTCACTATTCTTTTCTTGATTTTCTTGATTTGCCGCAACATCATGCACGCCTAAAATCAGTGTTTGTTCTCATCTTAAAGTGCGATCACAATTATTGGCCGTGACTTTTATACATATAATCATTCTTTGACTTTTGAGTCTGCACACCAACAATTTGTTTAGATTATTGTTTCTTGATTTTTGCACAATAATACGCATCACAAACAGAAGCCATCAAGCCATCATTGGATATATTTTGCTCTTTGCTTTTGCATTGCACGTGCATCATTAACATCACCCAGAATAGCTGCACATTAATCTTTATTTGTTATTCTCTTCTGGTTTTTGAAATTCATCACAATATTGCCGCACATCAATTCTTTCTTTGATCCGCAAACTGCACGTGCATCACATATAAGAATTGTTCTTTCTTTGCTTTGTGAATCTGCACGTCCCACCCATCTTAATTAATTCTGTTTGCTTCTGTTTCTTGTGCACCATATATCAACATTATTGTTTCTTGGCGTTTCTTGATTCATCAAGATTCATATTAATCTCTTGTTTGTGGTTCAAATCTGCAATTTACATTCAATTTAGTTTGTGAGCGTTCTAGTTTGAGTCAAAAAGAAAAAAAAAAAAAGAAAAAAAAAACAGCATAAAAAAAATCCAGAAGAAAAAAAAAATGTCAAAAAGTTTGAACGCCATAAATTGCTTGGATTGAAGTGAGTTGATATTGATTCTCCTTAATTGCAATTCGAGTCTTTTACGGTTTTCTAATCTTACTTGAAAATCAGTTTGCTTTCTGTTTGTTGTCATTCTTGTGTTAATTGTTGATTCTTATTTCTTTCGTATTCCTTGTGATGCGAACCCCGTATATATCGATACGACACCCACAATCAAATTGAAACACAACCCCAAGAAAGATTAAAACAGGTTTATAACGAAAACTTTGACTCGTTGCTCATGTCATTCAAGAACCAAAATTATAAAGAATTTTGACCCATTGAATATATGATAATCAAGAACCAAAATTATCACAAGAATGATATTGACGCCACTCCCAAGACATAGATGAGAAGGTGGGAGATAAGTTATGGTTTTGATCGCCACAAGCATAGCTTGATAAGATCACATGTTCAACAATGAACAAAAGAGAAACAAATCTCTCAATTACTTTATTCCATAAGCAACTTCTTTAAAATTTAGGTTTAATAAGCCTTATATAGGCATACAATCCTAATTCTTATTGGAAACTAAATAAAATCCTATTTTTAATTGACTATGACTCTAACTTTGACTCTGACTTTGACTCTCTTAACTTTGACTTTGACTTTTGACTTTGACCATGACTATTTCCTAAACACACCCATGTTGGGCTTTTAATTTAAATAAATGACTCAACCCTATAATTAAAAGCCTAATAAATTAAACAATCCCTATAATACAAATTAACCCCAAATTAATTAAAACCCAATTAACTTCAGTTTGCTTCCAATTGTCTTCAATTAGTGTTCAAAACCTTCAAGATTAAGCACAATCGTCTTTAATTGCCTCGTTGTCCAATTGTATCTTTGTCTTCCATGATTGATATCTTGGTTTCCATCACCTTGTGCGTATTCTTTTCTTTGTTGAGATTTGTCAGGGGTGATTATTTCAAGGGTGACCTTGTTGTGATCGATTAGTTCTATAAAGAACTTGGTGAGAAAAGTTTGAGTGTGGACAGGGAGCGTTGAGTTAAATCAAGAGTGCCGAGTGATAAACACGTGCGGACTAGAGTGAAACACGAGAGGGAGTGTTGTGAATTATTTTCTTTACTAACATTCTTTTCAGGTGTCAAACATGTCTTTAGACAAAAGTAAAGAAGTGGAAGGAGGAGAAAATACGGATGTATCATTCATGCTCAAGGCAATGCAACAACAATTTGAGAGGATGAACTTGGTGTTTATGGATTTTAGGGATCGAATGGATCGGCAAGATGCTGCCATAGCTAGATTGCATAGAGATCCGCAAAGGAGAACTCCGGAATTACATGGTCTCAATGATGAATTAGAGGCTGCTTTACATGGGGAAGAGTTAGAAGGAGATGACATTTCTACTAATGCTAATAGGGGCAGAATTAGAGGTGGTAGAGGTGGTCGTAGAGGTAACGGAGATAATAGATACTATGGGGATGTGAATGAGAGAGGAAGATGGGATGATAGGCCCGATAGACTAGATAAGGATCTTAGTAGCATTAAGATGAAGATACCCTCTTTTCATGGGAAAGCTGATCCTGATGTGTATCTAGAGTGGGAGAAGCGAGTAGAGTTGGTCTTTGAGTGTCATAACTTTTCCGAGGAGAAGAAGGTGAAGTTAGCTGCAGCCGAGTTTGTAGATTATGTCGTGGTTTGGTGGGGACAATTAGTGCAAGATAGGAGGAGAAACGAAGAACGTCCTATAAACACTTGGGGTGAGTTGAAAACTGTTATGAGAAAACGGTTTGTTCCTAGGTCATACTATAGGGAACTTTATCGACGATTGCAAAGTCTTACCCAAGGTTCCAAAAGTGTGGAGGATTACTACAAGGAGATGGAGATAGCCATGGTTAGAGCCAATATTGAGGAAGTTAGAGAGGCTACTATGGCGCGATTTCTGCAAGGATTGAATGAAGACATTGCCAATATTGTTGAGTTGCAACATTATGTGGAGCTTGAGGACTTGGTCCATATGGCTATGAAAGTGGAGAAACAACTCAAAAGGAAGGGTACAATGTCACGATATGGCAGAAATTCGGGTTCCACATCCACTTGGAAGTCGAATTGAAATAGAAAAGAAGATAAGTCGTCACAAAAGCCTAAGGCCGAGAGTGCTAAGCCTAAGGAGGGTAGGGATAGCAGCCATGATAAGGGCAAGGCCGTGGCAACACAAGGCAGGAATAGGGATATCCAATGTTTCAGGTGTTTGGGAAGAGGTCACATAGCTTCGCAATGTTCTAATAAGCGAACTATGATCCTAAGAGAGGATGGAGATATCGAGACCGACGGGGAGAGTGATGATGATGAGATGCCACCGTTGGAAGATGCTAGTGATGTTGAAATTGAGTATCCCGCAGATGGAAAGTTGCTAGTGGCAAGACGTGCTCTAAGTGTGCAAGTGAAGGAAGATGATGAGGTGCAACGTGATAATATTTTCCATACTAGATGTCATATCAAGGATAGGGTTTGTAGTATGATCATTGATGGGGGTAGCTGCACCAACGTTGCTAGTACCGAATTAGTGGAGAAATTGAGTTTACCTACTTCAAAACATCCTAAACCATATAAGTTACAGTGGTTGAATGATTGTGGAGAAGTTAAGGTGACAAAACAGGTTCTAGTATCCTTTGCTATTGGTAGATACAATGATAAGGTGTTATGTGATGTTGTACCTATGCACGCGGGACACTTGCTTTTAGGTCGTCCATGGCAATATGATAGGAGAGTAATACATGATGGGTTTAAGAATAGATATTCTTTTACCATGAATGGGCGAACAATCACTCTTGTACCATTAACACCTAGACAGGTGTATGAAGATCAAGTGAGGATAAGAGAGAGTGAACAAAAGAAAGAGAGCGAGGGAAGAAGAGAGGCTGAGAGTTCAAACACTGGTGAGGTCGAGAGAAAGAGAGTTGAGTGTGAGAGAAAGAGTGACAAAACACTTGAGTGTAAACGAGAGAATGAGAGGAAGAAAAGTGAGAAAAAGAAAATGAGTGTCTATGCCAAAGGGAGCGATGTGAGGGTTACTTTTCTAGCCAAGCAACAAATGTTTGTACTTTTGTACAAATATGCTTATTTTTCTAACTCTGACATTGATTTGTCTTTGCCTAGTGTTGTTACAACTCTTTGCAGGATTTCAAGGATGTATTCCCTGAGGACATACCAGATGGATTACCGCCAAAAAGGGGAATAGAACATCAAATTGACTTCATACCCGGAGCTTCAATTCCAAATCGACCAGCATATAGAAGTAATCCCGAGGAGACAAAGGAGCTTCAAAGGCAGGTTGAAGAGTTGATGAAAAAGGGGCATGTGAGGGAGAGCATGAGTCCATGTGCCGTACCAGTATTACTTGTGCCTAAGAAGGATGGGACTTGGCGTATGTGCATCGATTGTAGAGCTGTCAACAAAATTACAGTTAAGTATCGACATCCCATACCTAGATTAGATGACATGTTGGATGAATTGCATGGATCTTGTGTGTTTTCTAAGATTGATCTTAAAAGTGGATATCACCAAATTAGAATGAAAGAAGGAGATGAATGGAAAACTGTATTTAAAACGAAACATGGTTTGTATGAGTGGTTAGTCATGCCTTTTGGTTTAACTAATGCACCTAGTACTTTCATGAGATTAATGAATCATGTTTTGCGTTCTTTCATTGGAAAAT
>JAIZFV010000224.1:0-53858 GCA_021234005.1 Nephelium lappaceum | reverse complement strand
AGAACGAGTATGTTTTTTCTTAACTTTATCTTTTATATATATATATGTGAGTATATATGTATGTGCAAGTGGTTTTTTGATATCAGAGAACCAAAATTTTGAACATAAAATATAGGGATTATTCTAGACTTTAGAAAAATTTTTCTTTCGTGCTTATTTTATTCTTAATTCCTAATGGTATAAATTTGTTGATTTTTTAATGAATTTTTTGCTTTTAGTTGACTCATTCCATATAGAACAGAAATTGATTGGAAGACAATATGGAAGTTTGCATGTTTGCATATAAGTTATACATATGGCCTCTTTTTTTCTTTTTTTTCTTTTTTTATAATGTTAGAAAACCATGTTTTGAAACATAACCGTGGGGATTATTTTGAACTTAAGAAAAATTTTTCTCTTTGTTGCGTATTGATTTTGTTTCTGATTCTTAATGGCTCAAAATCGCTAATTTTTTTAATTGGATTTTTACTTTTTAGTTGACTCTTTGTACATAGAGTGGAAATTGATTCGAAGACCGGAATGTTTAATTTCAACTGCTCATTTTCAACGAGTCTTATTATAGTAATAGATCCGCTGAAAATGAGTAATGATAACTTATTATCCTGAAATAAAAATTTTAAAACCATCCTTATTGAGAGATGAAATATATATGAATAATTACGTAGCCAGTTTGACTTTTAAATAAAATTTCAAAATTAATAATTATCACAACTCCCTATATATCAAAACATGGGAGACGGAGTAATGATCTGGTATAAAAAATTCCTGCACATTTTATCTTGTGCAAAATTTCGCACTAGAAATTTTATGCACATATTAGTAACAGAGGCTTATAATTAGGTGCAAAATCCTGATTATAAATCAATATTACAACTCAGTGCTTAATTATGTATTGTTACAAATTGGTTTTGTAATAGTTTAAAACAGGATCCTTTATCTGTAAAATTTCGATTTAGTGATTACCAACTTCATCTAATTTATTATGAAAAAGGAAGTGATGGATGAGCAGCTAAGATATCATCGTCTAGAGTTGAAGGCAGCAGCAGTAGCAGTAGAATAGCAGACAATATAAGATGAGACTTACAAAGATGATACTTCAGGTGCTAATTTCCATTTGCCAGCTTGTGGAGCCTGGCTTGACATGCTTGATGGAAAGCAACGACAGGATCTGAGAGAGGGATTGAGCTATGAATTGATTGATACTGATGGGACCAAAAACAGAGGGAAATTATATGCAGTCCAGTTTAAAAAAGGAACCTGATAATAAATACTACCTCAAGCAGACCTATCCTTTGAGTATGGACAGAAAGCTTAAACCAAAAGAAGAAATTGGATTACAAGTCTTCAATAATAAGCGTAGAATCCATTTCTCAGTTCGAAGTCGTGAGCCCTGCCATTTTTTTTTTGTTTTTCATGCATGCTACTATATTTGGAAAAAAAATTTAAGGTTCGTGAACTATTTTACTAATATCTTCTCATTTCGTTTAACATTTTATTTTAAAAAGAAATTGGGAGAAAAAGGTTTTTGCAATCGATTTTGTTTTTCACAAGTCGATTTCTTTTCTTATTGAACATTCGTGCAAAAGAACACATCAAAGCTAGCTGTAAGTTTGGTTAAATTTAATTAAAGATGATTAAAAGTTTATTATAAAAAACCTTCATTGAAAAATTGTTATATGTTAAAGATGATTATCTGACAAAACTTTTGTTAACGTGTACATTTAAAGACCTCTTCAACTTGACAGCAAATAAAAAGATATACTAATAAATTATTTTAATATTTTGTTGCAGGAGGGGCTAAGAGAAGAGCAAGAAGCAATTAATGAAGCTCCAGATGTTTATGACTCGATGTCGAAGGACTATAACTAGATGTTATATATATAATAAATCAATATTATGATTTATATATATAAATAAGTAGACTCAGCAACTTTGCAAAAATGCTACTCGCAAAGTTGCTTGTATTGGAAACATAAAGTTACAATTGCATGACGGCACGATCAGAACCTTGACAAGTGTGAGGTATGTACCTGAACTCAAGAGAAATTTAATATCGTTTGGGATATTAGATGATGGAGGATATTTTTATAAGATTGAAAAAGGCATGCTAAAGGTTTGTAAGGGTTCAATGGTTGTTATGAAAGCTGAAAAGTTGAATGAACTGTATTTGTTGAAGGAGTTTGTAGTTTATGGGTCAGCTTCGATTTCAACAACAAATAGCCTAAGTAAAACAAATTTATGGCATATGAGACTAGGCCACATTAATGAGAATGGTCTCACAGAATTGGGGAAACAAGGGTTGTTATGTGGTGATAAATTAGAAAAATTAGACTTCTATGATCATTGTGTGTATGGTAAAATGAGTAGCCTTAAGTTCAACTTAGCTGTTCACAGAACCAAAGGCACCCTTGACTATATCCATAGTGATCTTTGAGGACCAGCTGGAACACAATCTTTTGGGGATTGCAAATATTACATGACAATTGTAGATGATTACTTGAGAGAGGTTTGGATTCATTTCTTGAAAAGTAAGGATGAGGCCTTTGAAAAAATTCAAGAAATGAAAGGTTATGATAGAGACTCAAACATGGAGAAAGGTTAAGTGCTTGAGAATTGCTAATGGCTTAGAGTATTGTAGTGATGCATTCAAAACATTTTGTGATGAAAATGGAATTGTTAGGCATAAAACCGTGAAAAAAACCTCTCAACAAAATGGCTTGGCTAAAAGGATGAATCAAACCATCCTTGAGAGAGTTAGGAGCATACTCTCTAATGCAAATCTCCCAATTCAATTATGGGCAGAGGCTACTCATACTACAGTACATCTAATAAATAGATATCTATCTGCTGCTATTGATTTCAAAATCCAATTGAAATGTGGTCTGGAAAACTTATTGATTACAGTTTTTTGAGGATCTTTGGTTGTATTGGATTTGTGCATGTAAATGAAGGGAAATTACAACTTAGAACAATTAGATGTATTTTCCTTGGGTATCCTGATGGTGTGAAAGTTTACAAGTTATGGAATCCAATGACAAAGAAATCAATTATTAGTAGAGATGTAGTTTTCAAAGAGTTTGAAATATTGGGATTATTAAAAGACATTTCAGATGCTAGCAATGGCAATGGAAAATTTGACCTTGAGGTGAAGTTTCCTGATAATCCAATTGAAGTTCAAGAACTGTAGTAAAAGAGAATTAAAGAAGAGAGAGATGGACAAAGGCTAGATGAACTTGAACCAGAACATGATGTGGTAGCTCAAGAAGTGCAAGATTTAACAAATTATAACTTGGCTAGAGGTAGAGTTAGAAGAGACATAACATCTCTAAATAACTATTGTTATGCTAAGATTATTTCTTATGCACTTGAAGCAGTTGTGGATGTACTAAGTGAAAAGCCTAATTCTTATAAAGAAGCAGTTAACAGTTCTGATGCTAAGAACTGGATAACTGCAATGGATGATGAGATCAACTCTTTGAAGAACTTTGGCACTTGGATTATGGTGAGAAAACCAGAAAAGTGTAGAGTGGTAGGCTGCAAATGGGTTTTTAGAAGAAAATATGGCATTCTTGATGTTGAACCACCTATATACAAGGCTAGGTTGATTGTAAAAGGTTTCACACAAATAAAGGGTGTAGATTTCAATGAAATCTTCTCATCTGTAGTGAAACACTCTTCAATGAGGATGTTGCTATCTTTTGTAGCTCAGTTTGACATGGAACTTGAGCAACTTGACATCAAGACGACTTTTTTACATGGTGATTTAAAAGAACAAATGCTAATGGCTCAACCTGAAAGCTATGAATGTCAAGAAAACGAAAACCAAGTATGTTTGCTCAAGAAGGTTTTGTATGACTTAAGGCAATCACCTAGGCAATGGTATAAGAAATTTGATGCTTTTATGCTGCGGACTGGGTATTATATAAGCAAGCATGATAGTTGTGTTTATTGTAAAAAACTACTAGATCATAAGTATATATATCTTTTATTGTATGTAGATGATGTGTTAGTGGCTAGTAGAAATAAGGCTGAAATCAATAAGTTGAAGTGCCTTATGAGCAACAAGTTCGAAATGAAAGATCTTGGACCTGCAAGAAGAATCCTAGGGATAAACATATTCAGAGATAGAAAGAAAGGCCAACTATTTCTATCTCAGGAAGAGTATGTTGAGAAAAATTTTGATAAATTCAAGATTAGTACTACTAAAGTAGTTTCAACTCCTTTAGCAACCCACTTCAAACTCTCAACAAAACACTCTCCTAAAACAAAAGAAGAGGAAACATATATGGCCAAGGTACCTTATGCCAATGCAGTAGGGTATGTAAGGTATTTAACGATTTGTACCAAGTTAATTATCTCTCACTCGGTGAGTGTAGTTAGCAGGTATATGGCTAAATCTGGGAAATCTCATTGAGAGGCATTACAATAAGATTTGGGGTATGTTGATTCAGACTTGAATGGTACAAAATGTGTGGGACTTATGTATTACAAAGCTGAAAACAATGCAAATTGTGCTTCGGGGTATGTTGATTCAGACTTTGTAGGTGATATGAATAAAAGGAGATCACTTACTAGTTACATCTTCACTATTTCCGGTAATCCAGTTAGTTGGAAAGCAACATTGCAGCTTATAGTGACACTTTCAAGCACAGAGGTAGAGTATATTGCTGCAACTGAAGCAGTGAAAGATGTAGGGAAAAACAACAACAATGTTTTTGATAAAAATAAGAATTTTACGCAAGATTGAGTTTCAAAACTTTTAACAAACTCAAGAACTCAGAATTCATAAAATAATGAAATAAAATAAGATTTTTATATATATTGATCTCTATGGATTGCTCACCACGTTGTCTTCCTTGATATGTCTCTAAACTAAGAAACAAGTGAGTAGACACAATTATATAGAATTGTGTTCACTTACTTTTGATTTCTTTTTTAAAAAGAAAATCAAATCAATATTTATAAGAGGTGAGTGTTTGATTTTGGTTATATAAAATTGGAGACACAAATTCTTATTCTCTGTATTTTCTATAGAAAAAACACTTTTTATTCTTTTTGTTTCTCAAACGTGCGTGCAACAACAACCAAAAACTTCCATCGAAAAGAAACTATTTCTTTTCTTTTTATATGCAAACAATTAGAGTTTTAATTAATCAATATTAATATTGACCCTAATTTTATTAAAATTAAACTTTTACCCTATATAACACAATTAATTTAAAATTAATTCATATTATTTTGAAATCGAACTCATAATCTCTAATAAATTAATTTATAATTAATTTATACCAGAGTCACTACTGAGAATCGGATTCAAGATCTCTTATAAAATTAATTAAATAATTTTTAATTCATAATTAACTAATTAATTATTAAATAATTTGAATAATCAATATTATTCAAATACAAAGTAAACACAAATTTTGTTACTTGCATAACACTTATAATCGAACGATCCAATTACAATATTCTATATACACGTTTCTTATAGTGAAATGAGCTGTCAAGGAGATCTGATTGAACTATAGTTTTGAGTTCTAATAATATCAGAATCATTAATTAAACTCTTTAATTAAATATTTCACTATTATTAATCTTAGAGTTACTCTAATAAAATATAAGATTGCACTTTAAAAATTGCAGATGTTTTTATACAATTTGAAATTTTTCAGTGTCCATTGATTTAATCACTACATATGATTTAACCTTTCATAAATAATTCATAATTAGAGCTAAGTTAAAGTCTTCGTTTTACCCCTCTAATTATTTTTTGATCCTTAAGTACTATTGATTCTCTACTAAACAATATATTCATAACAACTTATAAATTTATCTTTTCATTTATATATGAACAAAAAGTTAAGTGCTCTTATTGTTCAAGACCTAAATCAACCCTTAAGGGAACTACTTTTCTACTTCTCGTAAAAATGAATGGATTCCACTATTTAATAGAATGTTCCCAACTACTTACTAAATCATATCCTCAAAGTACGAAATTATTGATTGGGGATCTACACTGATCTCACTCATGTAAGTCAAAGCAAATAATTCAACAAGTAGGAGTCTATAATACACTCAAGATTAAGATAAATTCATATATGATCATCTGGTTGATAAATATGAATCTATATGTTTAACGGATATCAATTAAAGACTTATGTTTATTGTGGTCCAATCCTATATAATTTTTATTATAAGGTGTCTTCATTTCCATGTCACCACATGAACAATCTCAGATAAGATTGTCGTATCAAATACGAATTGGACCACAGTTGTAGATTTACCACAAACGAAGTATGCAACTTCGTTTGCTTTTTACGGACTTTTTAGATTACTTATCTCAAACTATCCGCTTGTATATAACATTTATACTTAGTTTGAAATTACATCAGTAATTAAGGATGTTTCTCATAATATATACAATTTTTGCAAACATATGAATTGAATGAAATAAATACTTTTTTAAAATTCATAAAACTGTTTATATAATTACAAGCTTTTATAGTACAAACCCCAACAACAGAGGCATTATGTCTTAAAGGAATTGTGAACGAACTTGGGACAATATAGAAAACAATTGCTATCAACTGTGACAATCAAAGTGTCATTTGTTTGTCAAAAATCAAGTCTTTCATGAAAGGACCAAACTTATCGACATAAAGCTACATTTTATTCGAGATGTGTGGATCAAGGTGGGGTAGTGATCAAGAAGATTGCTAAAACTAAAAATCTAGCTGATATGATTCCAAAGTCTATTCCCACAGACAAGCTTAGGCTCTATATGAGCCTAGTATAAGTGCAAATGAGATGAAGAATTGGAAAAAGATAGAAGAGGGTTTATGATTCTCATGCCAAGGTAGAGATTTGTTATGATGTGGCATTAGAAAATATGGATAAAAGGAATGTGCTGAGGTGGCAATTAGTTTTTTTGTGTTGCAAACTTGTAGTGCTCAGCATAGAATGATGCAGCTATCATCGAAAAGATTGCAACTGTCTCTTAGATATTTCTAATGCAATTTACTAGTGTGCGCACTTGGAAGAATCAGATAAGCAAGGCTCAAGATCTTAGTCTGATTGATCAAGAATGTTTTTTGCATTTTGTATAGAAATAGGCAAAGAGAGAGAGAGAGAGAGAGAAAAAAAAAAAAGAAATAGCTGGGTTTTTTGGACTGATTTTACTGTTTCATTGGTGGCTATTGAGTGTTTTTTCTCTTGTAATCTACAAGTGTAATACTTCTCATTCATAGTGGATTTTGATACTCTTCTACTTGCCTGTGGATGTAGATTGTTTGTGTAACAATCAAACCACTAAATCTTGCGTCAATCGCTTCTTTCTCCCTTGTTTTTTCGTTTCATTTCAGTTTAACTTATTCGCATAAAAGAGTTCTAAACCTTACAACTATTTTTTTATGAAACTTTGTTATAGATTAGTTATTATTTTAATATGCAATGGAACTTTATTATATGGTGGTTATTATTTTGGTGTTTGCACTTAATGAATTCATGTTTTTCCATAAAATTTACATTGATAATTATTTAGTTGTGGCATTGAACTTAAGTAAATTAAAGTTATTTTAAGTTTTAATATTTGTTTATTGTTTGTATATGTATTTTAAATATAAATTTGCGACTTGTTAGAAACTGAATCGGGTCAAAACAGTTTGAGTTTGAGGCACCAGGTAAAAAAATTGGATCGAATGTGGGACAGACAAATCCAATCTCGATCTAACCTATTGTCATACATAGGACATAGACCTTAGTAGTCAAGCCAACAAACCCATATATAGGGTTAGGATGCGAGTAGGGCTTGACTCTTAATTCGAGAGTTAAACCAAGCGAAAGTCAGTCCCCTCTACACATTTATGTTCACTTCAATCAAATTGTGAATTCGATTCGTATAATACTAACAAAGTTATCATGTGCATTTAAATATTTTTGGTTTTTGTTCTAAGAGCGTTATAAACCAAATAAAAATGAGCTTTTTGCACATAATTCATTGTTAAAACAACAAAAATCTATATGATATATTTAGAGATTCAAGTATACCATCTTCCTAAGAACAGGCAAGTTTGTGGCGGTCTCCTCTCTTATATCCTAATGTATCTATTCTATTTGGTAAAGGGTGACCACAAGTTCGACTCACCTCTAGTATAGTGGGAATTTACTAGCTTACAGATAAAGACAAGGGTAATCAAATCTATTTGTCAGAATTTTTTACCATATCCCCTCACGTTAGTGAAAGGGATCATGCTGAATTTAAAAAAGGTTTACACTATCAGTTGAAACTTTATGAAGATGGTAAAGTGATACCACAATTCATTCCCATTGATGTTACGTTGGGGAAGATAACAAGGGAAGAGTATGCCTTTCTAATACTTTGATCCTTTTTATAAACAACATGCTTCAAGCTGGGATAGGATTCGTTTGGCGATCAATCGTAAAACCACATCATTGAAATTGATAAGGTATGTACTAGTATTGCATTGTTGCTATTATGCACTTTTCGAACAATCATCGGGCATGTAGTTGTTTATTTTAATGAATTAATGGTTTATAGAATGGTAAGACGATCATACTTATATCAATGAAGTTACTATATAAAAAATAATAAATGTTCAATTATTTATTACTTACTAAATCTGACTATAATATTCATTAGGTGGTGTTAATTTGGATGTTTTTATAAGTTGTTTGGTACTTTTAAAAGTGAAAAGCAACATTATATAAGTTATTTATTTGGAAATAAGGATGAACTTTTCATAGTTATAATTAAAAATTTAAAATGAAAATTTATTGTTTTTATTATTTTTAAAATAGGTTTTCAAAATAAACCGTTATGTGCTATTCTCTCCAAACAATTTTTTTTTTACTTACTTAAAATACAATGCCAAATATATTTACATAGTTGTCAATTTTCATATTTAAAAAAAAAAAAGGAACAAAACACATTAATAACCATGAATGCATTTTTAAAAGCAAGCATTGTTAAAACATTATTATTTTTTTTTTGAAAAATAATTTTCAAAAACAATATTTTTAAAAGGATTCTAAATGCACTTTTAATGCATCCAAGGGGTTAACTTTAAAAAAAAAAAAAAAAAAATTGTACCTTTTTTGGAAGATAATTTTTTGTACTTGAATTGTGAGGACAGCAATAGCAATTTATCACACCTTGAAATATAATAATAAATTAAAATTTTCACATACTAAAGGACATATATAGAATATAAATTCATGATATCATGAGGATTCTAAGAAGTTTCCTAATTTTTTATTCAATTATTTATTTTTTTTAAAAAAATGAAATTGTTAAAGTCTTTTCTGTTTTTAACTTCCCAAAAGGTTACATCTATAAATAAATTACACCGAACAGTCACATAAATTCTTTAAGTACATCGACAAATGATATTTAACAAATAATTTGACTTGTATAATCATACCTTCATTAATGAGGTTTGAAAAAAAAAAAAACCCTCTTCAATTTGACAGCCAATAAATAGACTTTCTAATAAATTATTTTAATATTTTGTTGCGGGAAGCTACCAAAGCAATTAATGAAGCGCCAGATGTTTATGACTCGATGTTGAAGGAATATAACTAGATGCCATATATATAATAAATCAATATTATGATTTTTTATTTTTGAGAGAAATCAATATTATGATTTTTTATTTTGAGGAAATCAATATATGATTCATATATCAATACGAAGAATAAATCCATAAAGTGATATGATACAACTTTTCTTTTCTTTTTCTTTTTTTTAGTAAAATCATATCATACAACTACTACATACTATTCTAAATAATTTGATATTGTAGGGAGGATATTATTTTATAAAGCATTCTATTTAAATATTATAAATTCTTATGGAATGTGACTAGTTTATTTATATATATATATTTTTTTTAATATTACAAATACATTTACAACTATCGAGATCTCTTGATATCAACTTTAAAGTACAGCTTGGAACTCAATACTATATTTATTCAAGATTTCAAAACTCACTATTAGCGAGACAGTGAGTAGCGAGTTATCGATTATTGAATATGATTTGACTATTGGTCAATGGTTAAACTATTGAACGACGGTCACACTAAGTCAAACTTATAAAAAAAAAAAAACCTTAGAAAATTTTCTATATGATCAAAATACAATCATATGATCACTAAACATTATAAAACTTGTCTCATGCAATTTCAAAGCCACTTTAGATAATTACATAATTATATTATTAGATGCCTTAAAATTTTTGATAGTATAACTGCTATTTTTTAATAATTTTATCTCATAATGCACAAAAATAACAACACCTCAAAATCTATTATATCTCAACTATTAGAAACTCTAGTCCTTCTTTCAATCTCAAATATAACCAACGTCATATATAATATGTAAACATAACATAGCTAACCCATTCAAAAATATGTACAGATGAAGTAAATTTTATAATTTTATTATAAATTAACCACCCACCATTACCTTAGGTCTATTGACGCTAAGTGTCTAAAGGGCAAAATTATCTTTTAACCTTATTTTTATTTTTCATTTAAAATAAATTTTAAAAATAAAAAATCAAATATAATTCTTAAAAATTAATATTTTTTAGTGAGATAAGTAAAGATCAGCTTTAAGAAATAAAATCAATCCCTTCCGCCATCAAAACATGTTTCATCTTACTTATATACTATATGGTTTCCTTTGAATTGAGTCAAAGAGAAAAAAAAAAAAAAAGAAAAAAAAATATAAAGAAATTTTGAGAGATAAAATACAACTCGAATGCACAACTTTAATAGTATGAGTGTGAGAGATCTATTAGTCATATATGCTGTGCGGGTTAGGACTAGGATAGGATTGTTTTTTGGTCCAAACTCACGCTTGGTGCATGCCATGATCTTCACTAAGTTAACCCATCACTAATTTTATCCTACTAGTTTGGGATAAAACTAACTCATTTGCTCGATGGGTTAAAATACTTCCAGTCACTTGTTTCTTCTTCTTTAGCTCCAACCTCGCTACTGTCTTCCTCGCTGCTGCCTCCATTCACTTCTCCGCCTCCATCGCCTTCCTCTTCTTTCTCTTCCTTCGTGCACTAGTATTGCTCATTCTTCTCCCTCGTTTCTCTCTATGCTGCTTCATCTCTATTGCACTTCTGTGCTAGCCAATCACCTATCTTCTTCAACATCGCCATCTTTTTCGACATCATAAGCATATTCTTCGGCATCTCTGATCGTCCAACTTCTTTAGAGCGGATCGCCCGTCTCATTCGGCATCATCAATCGCTGATGGAAGAGGATAGTGGTGGAAAAGGTAAGCGATGATAGTCCAACCAGTATTTTTAATCCGAATATTGGTGAAATTTGTGAAAAGTTCTTGAAAATTTGCTTTAAAATCCAAATTTGTATCCACTATTTTTAATCTGATCCTATGTTTCATCAAAGATGTGATACTATCAAATCTAATCTTATCTCATTCAATTCTATTCCGCGCACCAAACCAGACCTTAGTGTACTAATTTATCTATTGAGATACCATTGTACCAACTTTTTTCTTCTTTGAAATGACTGCACGAGCTTTTAAATGTAGGTTTTCCCATATTGAAATATTCTCAAAGGTTATAAAAACCTTGTTACATAGATTTGAGAATCAAAAATAATTTCCTATTAATTTGACACATAATATAATTATAAGTCAATGAGTGGCATTATATTATCACTTTTCAACTTATACATCATTGACTCGACCCATTTGGCAGCTCCATAGCCGATTCAACAAGTCATTATCCAACCGACCACGATAATAGATTTCTCCAAATTGGGAAGCACCGACCAAATTGAAAAATCACAACCAAGCCTCTTAAGAAACACCTTTGCCGTTTTTTCACATCACGCAGACCAAATCAAACCAACAATTATTTCCCTTTAGTTATGTCATAACCTTACAAATTCCTTTGAAATATGTGTCACTACGTTTTCGTTTTCTTTTTTTTCTATTTTGGTGTCAAAATGAATATTTTGATGAAAGTCCGTCAGTGATTGAAAAGTAAATTCTATTTTGAAAATTTCCTTAATACAAAAGAAAGTTTACGGGTTTCGAAAATATCATCAAGCTTCAATGAGCATTTTTATTACTATCCATGTTCACGAATTATATTATGAACAAATGCAATAGTTTAAGAACAAGAAACTATTGTCTTTGTTTTTATTCAAGAATTATAGCTTGCGAATATTGATAGTGTTCAAAAAATTAATTTCAATTTGATGGTATTTTCCAAACCTACACCTTTTTAATGCTATCGTATGATTTTCATTTCATTTTTTATTAGAACTCTTAATACTCTTTAATAGAAATGGGAATAATCAAATTATGTACGCTTCATACATAATCAAGACTTAAATTTATGTTAGAAAAAGAACTTAATTCATTTTCCTCGTCCACTTAATGAATTAAATTCTTTTTTCTAATATCCGTTATAGTTGAAGTTAATTCTCTTTCATTTTTTATTTTTGATAAATAAATGTGTTCTGGGTCCTATACACAATGTTATATTCTTAAAAAGTATGTGTTGACTGAGCCACAAAGATCGGAGAACGAATTTTAATTTTGTCAAAAAAAAAAAAAAAAAAAAGACCGAGCGGAAGAAATTTATACAAAAACTCAGCCAACTCTAAGAATAGTATAACGTTGTGAAGCTTTTTAATCAACTCTTGGTTTGTCCTTTCTTTTGGTTGCAATAATGGTCTTATTAGTGTTGGACTATTTTCGAAATAAATGTAATTCTATGACTTTTTTCTTTTGTTGTTGTACTAAATTGTCGCTGGGAAGAAAAAAATTTCATCCACCTTCTTTTGCCGTTTAAATGATGTATGACCCATGTTTTGAAAAATTAATAAAAACCTCATATATTGTTGTAAAAACCCTACATGACCGTTAGTGGATCTGAAAACCACCAAAACCGGTAGTTTTCAATGGTGGCCGCCGAGGAATGCCCAGGTGGTATTTTTTTTTTTTGGCAAAACGGCGTCGTTTTGGAAACCAAACAGCACCGTTTTTGCTATGATTAGGTTTAAAAAAATTACGCCGCAACCAATCTGCATCTCTCTCTCTCTCAAACTTGTCTCTCTCAAAGCTTCCTCATCGTCAACAACATTGGCTTCGAGTCTCCAATGGTTTCAGTCAATACTTCTCTCCAATGGTTCCGTTCTAAGTAACATAAAATATGATGACCTTCCTTCTATCGAAGCCAACATCGACTTCGTCCTCATCTTCTTGGAGCGACAGCGGCTTCAGCGTCACCACCAACTTCAAGTCCCTACTCCGATTGTCGATTTCCTCCACCTGAGAACCGATTCGAGTTGGTGTGCGTCGACTTTTTACTCAATCTAAAGGTTGTTTGTGTGTATGCCCACGTAAAGTGTATATCAATTTAAAAATTTGACTTAAAAATGTGACTTCAACATCCATTTATAAATTTTTACTCAATCTAAAGGTTGTTTTAAAAAATACAATATGCAATTTATTTATTTGAACTTGAGACATTACTAAATTAAATGAGCATTCTCCATTGTTAAGTCATATTGGGTGATGGTTCAATTCAAAGGTTATTATCTATATGAAATTCATATATGTATATATATTTTCACTATTGGATTGAGTGAAATTAGATAGATTAATTTTACTTTTTTAAATTAAAATTTTAAATTAGTATAACATAATCCATTTTTTATATAACAATATAACTTAGTGAAATAGCATATTTTCTTATAAAATACACCAACAATTTATGTTGGATTAAGGTGATCTGAAATTTTACGACAAAATCATCTAAAGAAAATGATGAAAACATTAGCATGCGTTCCACACGTTGACATGTTAAAATGAATTTACATGAATGTTCCAATTCAAATAAAAACTAAACATTTTTTTTAATAATATGTGAGTTTGCGCACCAAATTAAAAACATTCCAGTTTTTCTTTAACCTATGTACGTGGATTTAAGAAGATATTAGGGGAAAAAAAAAATCTTAAAAAATTTGGCTTAATTCCTGTGTGTCGTTGTAAGAAACTTAGATATTGTGCCAAAAACAAAACCCAAACAAGTCATTATCACATGAAAGGGTAGAAAAATTAAATGTGCAAGATTGAGATGAGCCTAGTCCATCAATTTTGGAAATTGAAATTATGAAATTCCCCTTTTGAAGTCTTATTCGTACTTTACTCTGAGGAAACTTCCTTGTAGATATTAAAGCAAAACAATCAAAATTCATATCAATATGATCATCATCGTCTTAATTGTAATTTTCTTCTGTGGTCGAAAACTACCATCATTGGCAACTTGGCATTCTTCGTCTCTGCTAGTATCCGTTACCATCAAAGGTTGTACAATTGTAAATCGACTATTGATTTTGACCAAAGAAGAACTCATATTTATCTATATATATATATATATATATATATGAATGCGTTAAATTGCATTGCATCCCTATGAAAAAAGGAATGATCTTTTTTGATATGATTATATATGATCTTATAGATTGCTGATGAGTTTATTAAATAAAAAATTAGATGTTACTATTGTTACCCAAAAAAAATTCTTCGTTTACAGTCACTTTACAAATTTATAAATTAATGATTTATTCCTTATAAAATATCTAAACTTGTTAGAAATAATATTCATCACTTTAATGTAGAAACAATAGCAAATCTTGCAAATGCAATTCTTAGTTTTCTTATACAAGAAATCAAGAAAAATTGGAAATTAATTTATGGTTCAATAATAATTTTTAATGATTATAATATAATTTTGAATTGTGCATGAGAAATTATTTGAATAATTTTGGCAAGATTTTTTATTTAGATGAAATTTAATAAAAAAAGAGAGAAAATATCATAAAAGTAGTTGAACAACCCAAAAAAAATCAATTGTTTCGTAGATGTATTATTTAACTTTCTTATGATAAATTTAAAAGTCTCATCAAAATTATTTGCACAATTTTTTAATAAAATTATATTTAAATAATTTTTCATTACTTAAAATTATATTATAATCATTATAAATTATTATTAAACTATTAATTAATTTCAAAGTAAGAAAAAAACCATTAATTAATTTCCAATACTTTTTGCTTGATTATATGTCACATAAGAAAACTACGATTGTATTTAACAAGATTTGTTCTTGGTTCAATATTAGAGTGATTAATATTATATATTGAAAGTTTTGATGTTTTATAAGAAGTAAATGATAAATTTGTAAAGTGTGGCTCTATAGCCACGCAAAAAAGCTCGTGGCACACTCATGTTTTAACCAAAAAATCTTATTACTAAAATAAGCATAGATATAATTACTTAAAAAGACATAAGTATATAATTAATAAACTAAACTTTTTTTTAACCTACACCCAATTCATTATAAACCCTAATTTATATAAAATCAAAATTAACATCATAATAAATAAATTTAATTTTCACTTGTAATCAATATGAATGAATAAAAATTGACAATATGAATTTCATATGCAAAAAATACTTTTGTTCAAACTTTTAGTGTTGGTTTATTGAACAAAAATCAAATCTATAAAAACGAAATGTAGTTATGAAATCGAAAACCCAGTATGATTTACTTAAACTTTTTTTTTTTTAAATGTTAGGACTGCTTTTTATAAGTTGCTAACATGTAAGGATAGTTTTCATATTTTAATGGATGCAGAAATCAAATAATTAACTTTTAATTTTTTAATATGGATGAAGAAAGTAATTGGGTGTGACAATAACTTTTTTAGGTGGCAATAGTGCTATCCATTTGTAAATTTGTTATGTGGATATAGGAGGAAGTGGATGTGAGGAGGACCTTTTCAGGTGGCAATAGAGCCATCCTTTGAAAATTTGAATGAGTGAAGAATTTTTACAAGGCTAGAAAATTAAAATGGCTTAAAAATTTAGGTAATTAATATTTTTTTTTCTCATCTCATTAATTTAATATTTGAGTCCCAATAACTATATGATTAGATAAACATACTGTGTAGGAAAAAACATGACTTCATCTTCTCCAAACTTTCACCATCGGAGTCTTTCTCCATCCAACGAACTTCCTCCTCCATCCAACATCTCTTTTTCTACTTCTTCTTCCTTTTGCTTCTACCTTATTCTTCTTTTTCTTCTTCTTCTTCTTCTTCTCCTCTTTCATTTTCTCATTTTCTCATCATCAGACATGCAGATTTGCATATTGCAGATCTACGAGATAAAAGAAGGAAAATAAAGAAGAAAGAAGAAGGAAGAGGACGAAGAAGAAGAAGAAAGCGAAATTAGAGAGATGAGTGATGCCGGACAGAAAAAGAGAGAAATTTTGATAGTGAGATTCCAACGGTGAAAGTGAATAGAGAAAACCATCAGAAATTGAAGAGAAAGAAATTTGAGTTATAGTTTTGAGATAGTCAATAGGCATTTTTGTTCGAAAAAATATGGATTGGGACTCAAATGTTAAAATAATTAAGAAATGACTCAAACGTTAATTTTTTGTGTCATATAATGACATTTTTACTATTTTATAGTGCACACTTTAAGCTCGTTTAGTGAAATTTAATGACAATTATTTAATTTTGATGTGATTTTTCGAATGCATGAGAATCAATGAAATAGATCTACGAAAATTTTTGAAAAATTTCAAGGTGTATGAAATATTTGTTTTCGACTTTTTTCAAAATAATAAATTAAAAATAAAGCAAATATCAAAAAATAGTTCGTCAACTCAAAAAATTATCATCGTTTTTCTTCCCTATAGTTCGAGATAATGCCAAAATTTGAGTAAATTTGGATAATCCTATTTTTCCCTGTACAGTTTGAGATAATGCCAAAATCTCTCAGTGTTTTTAGAAATCACTAACATCCTCCTTGTCGATTTATGAAATAGATCAAATACCTCCTGTAGTGTATGAAAAATTATATATATAAAAAAAAAACCGTTATGTTAAAGTTGACGTTAAAAATCAAAGTTTGATCGTTAATGTAAAAAAGCAACACTACGTGGGCAGTTTGGTCATTTCGATCATTTCAATAACGACAGTAACGACAAAGTGTAAAATAAGATTCTCCAAAATTACAGGAGAGTAATTACGATTATATCAAACTACAAGCAGAAAGTGGAATTATCCCCCTTTTTTTTCGCAAATGTATATTTAATATTTTTGTGATGCATATAAAAAAATCTTATCAAAATTATTCAAACAATTTTTTAATAAAATGATATTCAGATAATTTCTCATAACTCAAAAATATAATATAGTCATGAAAAATTACTATTGAATCTCATAAATTTTCAATTTTTTAATGATTATTTATCATATAAAAAAATTATGAATTACATCTAATAAGATTTGCCTATATTTTCATATTAAAGTGATTAAAATTATTTGTGATAAATTTCATTATTTTATGATGAGTAAACAGTTATTCTATAAATTTGTTAAATAGATGTAAGGAAGGATTAATTAGTATGTGGGGAGTATTTTTTTGCGTGGCAGTACCCTAAAAATTATATAACTGTTTTTAAATTTCATATAATCTATTTGATGGAAAATCGGTTAATAGATCCACTTAAAGTAAAAAATAAGTCAAAATTAAAACCTAGGATTCGATTTAATTCAATTGAATTTCTTTTTATATAAGTGGAGCCAAAAGACCAATTTAGAATTTTTTTAAAAAAACACTATTAAGAAAAAGAACATATGAAAGATTAACAAAACCTAATACAAGTCGACAACCCGCTGATTTTAATTACAAAACAATATCAAGCCCAGCGACGTGGCCAAGCCCAAACAAATTTTACTTATCAACACTTTGATTACCAAAAACAATGTCCATTAGACATACTCCAATATAAAAAGCACGAAACAAATTCAAAATTTAAACACACGAAGTGTGGAAAAGATTAAAAATTCAAATAAACTCAACACCATAAACAACAAAAATAAACATATTAAAGAGACCTTTGCATTTGAAAGAAAACCCCCAAAAAATAAACACAAGTTCATGATATTCACTCGCAATTTAGGTGATTTGTTTAATATTCTTTACGTTTGTGACGGCGGTTAAAGTATCACCATATAAATTTATTGATATGTATGAGAAGTTTTCTTCTTTTGTTATGTGAAAAAATATCTTTCATATTATGCTAGTAAATTTGTAAACTGTATGTAGTATTAAAAAATCTAGACATTATTGATTTTTTTAAACCATTGACGTCAATAAATTTCTCTCTTACTTTGTACATGCATGGGTTTACAATCTGCACTTATATACCTTTATGTAGTTCTTCAATATCTATAATACTAGTTTGATTCTCAAATATATATAAAATACTAGTTTGAATTCCACTTTTATATAAGATCATACAAATAGGAAAAGATGTTTACTATGGTAGGAGTTGCTTCCTAAGATATTGTGATTACTCCGGTTATATTCTAATTGATTTTCGATTTGATTGATTATAAATTTAAATATAGTTTTCAACTGTATGAAATGTCGATAAATTTTCGAGTCGATTAATGTACGATCTAAAAAAACCGTTCAACTCTCAAGTGAAATGGTATGATGATAACCTCTCCCATCTTGCCCGCTTCTTTCTAAGTATTGGTAAGGTTTGAATACCTCATCCATGTGAACAATTATCTTATAACCCATTTATATGTGGGTAAATTTCTATTAAGTTTCTTCAATTGATGAACAGTTTTTTTATTAGTGTGAGTTTCTCTCTATTGCCTATTAGGGAGTAAAGTTAAATGGTGTTCTATTCAGGATCGTACCATAATTTATATTAAGGTGGTTCCGATAATTATAAATGTTGTCGAAATGTCGAAAAAAAAAATCATGATCTAATTAACGAAGCAGATCCCCAAATACACTAAATGGTGGTGTTAATTTAAAATAATAATTATGGCACGTTTGAATCAAACAGTGATGATGACGTGGCCACCACCGCACCCCCACACTTCAAATTTGTTTCGCTACTCCCTGTTAAAAAAAAAAAAAAAAAAGAAAATCAGATTGCAACACCTGAACTCACGGTTGATTCATTTTCAACCGTCCGATCCAGCAAATCAAATTAGGACGGCGGCAAGCAGTCGTCAATAGTCATCGCAAAGTTTACGCCACTAAGAAATCTCATAATTAGTTTTCTAAAATTAAGGGATTAATTCACTGTCCGTCCCTATTGTTTAAATAATCATGAATTTTATCATTCTTGTTTTATTTTTGTTAAAGAGGTTCCTATCATTTGAAAGTAATTGGAGCAATCACTTTAGATCCTACCAAAGTTATGTGTTAGTCAATAAATGTATTTTGATAGTTCTAGATTGAAATAACTTTTAGGGAGCTTTCTTTCAAATAATTTTAATGATAATTTTATAATCTAAAGAGACATTTTATTTGTAAAAGATTTTTGTTATATATTTTTATAAATATATAATTAGTTTAATTTTTAAATATTATATATAAGTCATGGTACACAACAACTCAAAAGATTAGCTAGAAAACCAATTTAACTGATATATAAAAAATGTATCCTTATAAAATAAATCATATAATAATATGATTAACAATATAATAAGGATTAAATTGTTTATTATTCATTTGAGTTATATAACATCACAATATATACTTTTTGGTAATGTTATATTGCTCAAAAGTATGGTCTATATAATGTGATAAACCTATTTATACCCACCACTTAATCACCACATAATCTCATTACTAATACATTCTTATAAATGAACATATTACAACTCATATAAATAAAGGTTAACCCAATACCATATATAACACACAATGTTGTGAGTTTGAGTAATTTATTTTTATAAACCTTAAATTTTTGAGCATTATGACATTAATATATATTTTTTTAATAAAAACCAGAAAATTCTAACCGAACTCTCACTGCCATTATTTTAATATTTAATCTATTATAATAAGTAAACAATTTTCTTTTTGAAAAAATAAATTTGCATAAATTTTTATATTTATCTTGTCAAACTAGAGAAAAAGATTGAAGTGACTCAACAAAAATTGTTAGTTAAAATAATTTTTTTTTATTATTTTAGCTAAAAAATTTAGTAAACATTTAGAGAGTTCCCTTAGAGATATTCTTATTCAATTTAGTAACAATCAAAATTGAGATTTTATATTGCATATGATATTTCAAAGAAAAGAAATAATGCATAACAAAGCCTAAATTGTCAAGCTTTTGAATCCATTATATTAAATCGACAATACCCCAAACCACAAGGGCCCATTCCACAATTTCGCAAAAAATTCAAAAACAAAAACAAAAGAAATCGCGTTAAAACAAGATTCAAAACACCAAGAGGGAGAGAGAATCGAAAAAGAAAAACATTTGAAAAAATATTTTTAGAGAGAGAAACTCACAACAGAGAGAGAGAGAGAGAGGCACGATTCTCTTCTTCTTCTGCTGCTGCTGCTGCTTTCTCTCTCTTCAACTTCAAAAAAATTCTTCTCTTCTGATCCATCACCAAACCACCAGATCTACGCTTCTCCAATTCCGATTCAACCGATCGGTCTCTCTTATTGACTCTTCAACTACCAGATTTGAACGACCGAATGGAGGCGATCGAGGAGTTGTTGCAGCTCGCCGAGTCGATGAGGCAAGCCTCGGCGTTGCTCGCCGACGAGGACGTCGACGAGAGCTCCACCTCCAGTTCGCGACGCACGTCTAGTTTCCTCAACGTCGTCGCTCTCGGCAATGTTGTAAGTTTGCTTTCTCTCAGATTTCGACTTGTTAAGCTTCGAAAACCGCTGTTTTGGCGGTTACTGTGGTTAGATCTTTGTTAGAGTTTGTAGTCTGATGTGAATCGAGTGAGTTTCTTTTGTAGATCGTGTTATTGTGATGATGAGCTTGAATGTTGTGACTCGTAGTCTCATGTGATTTGTTTGTGGATGAATTTGGTTAGGGTGCTGGCAAGTCTGCGGTTTTGAATAGTTTGATTGGACATCCCGTACTGGTAAAGTCGAATTGCTTGAAGATTTTGGATTTCGCTTTGTTTTCGGTTTTGTTGATGAGTTTTTTGGTGTGTTTTGTGTTTAGCCGACCGGTGAAAATGGTGCTACTCGGGCTCCTATAAGCATTGATTTGCAAAAGGATGGTGCTTTGAGCAGCAAGTCGATTATTTTACAAATAGACAACAAATCTCAGCAAGTTTCTGCAAGTTAGTGGATTAATTCCTTCGATTCTGATTAGTTACAGCTGCATTTCTCTTTAAAAGAAATTTGAACTTGGTTATTTATTTATAGTTGGGAATTAGAATTGGAATGAGGATTTTTGCTGTACCTATGGCTTCCTTATGGGTTTATAATTGCTGAGAATCGTGAAACAGTTGTTTATACATATGTTGTGTTGGACTGAATTTAGTTTTGCAGTTGATCTATAGTGGAAATGAATTTAGTGGAGGGATTAGTGACTTTAGAATTAGTGGGGGATATGGTTTTATTAGTTTCTCTCATGCCTGTTATTTGGTTTATGTAATATTATAATTGTTCTGTAGGTGCTTTGCGGCATTCGTTGCAGGATAGGCTTGGTAAGGGTGCCTCTGGTCGGGGTAGGGATGAGATATATTTGAAGCTACGGACAAGTACAGGTTAGTATTTGTGATTTATAGTCTTCTATCTCTCTTTTGCTAAGATCTTCATTCTAAATACTTTCCTCTATTAAGGCTTTGGAAATCTTAAATGAAGAGACCTCATTTTAAGATTGAACAGTTTGTCCAATGTACTTTTTGTTGTGAATAGAATTTTTTTATTTTTATTTTTATTTTATGGCTAGTAGATGCTTATGAAATTTTGGAAGAATTAATAAACTATATGACTAAATGATTGTTAAAGAACACATAAATATAATTAGATGATCATAATATTGATCCTCTGTAACTTGTCACATTTGATAACAGTATCTATTTGCCCAAAGAAATTATTTTTCTTCCAATCAGGAACACAAGAAAACTAAATACTAAAAGAAAATAAAAAGAGGCTATACAAGAAGTGAACAAGCTGTTTACAAAGATGGATACAAAGAGACAGAAATGATAGGATCACAACCTCCATGATAAACAAAGAAAGTAAAAAACAGAGCAGAAACCCCATAAGCAGAAAACCTGTTATTACAAAATTACATCCTCTCAATTGAATTAAGTAGATGGACTATCTTTGAATTAATTTTGTCCAAAGAGGAGCCTAATAACTAATTTTTTCACAGTGCTGGAGTCTCCTCATTTGAAACCGCTTTTGATGAATTTTGTCAATTGTAATGTACTTTAAAAGATGAGTAGAATGATGAGGTAGAAATGAAATCTTCGATAAAACTGCTTCATGTATGAGGTCTAAAAGCTGGCAAGAGCCCTACATTTTGCAAATAGAGCAGTTTGTTATCACTATCTGACTGTACAATCTGTTATATACCTTGAAACCTGGTTTTGTTGAAGATGCTAACTTTATCCAGGGGAGAGAATATGATTTCAACAGAAAAGCTGTGAAAATGATTTTCTTTATTAGCTTGAGAGGTTACTTCCTTGCCTAGTTTTCTGACTGCAACTGGGAGAGTTCAATACATTGACTGTGTGATTCCATGAGAGTGGTGGGTGACAGGAATATTTTCATTTTGAAATTCTCAGTGAAAGTACACTGCTGTGGTTTGTGTTGCTGCCTCCTGTTGGGACCTGCACTGGCTACGACCCTATTGAACCAGAAGATGACTTCATTGATCTGAACTTAATTGGTTTCATACTAGCTATTTTCTTGAAGTTTGTTTTAGTTAGAGTCATACTTTTAAAAGGCGCGCCTAGGCGTGAGGCACAGCGCCAGCGCCTGATTGATGGTCAGGCGCAGTGCCCTCGATGAGGCGTGTGCCTGGAGCACCTAGGCGCTTAAGCCTAAGGCGCACCTGGGCAAAGGCAAAAACTGGCCAACGAGCCCTTCTCTCCTCACCTCGACCACTCAGCTGCCAAAACTGGCCAAACAACCGTCGACACCAGCCAAAGAGCCCTAAAACCGGCCAAATAACCTTGAAACCAGCCTTCTGGTCGCTGATCCACTCCCCTCTCCTCATGCCGGCGTTCCAGTTGTTGAAATCGGCACTCCAAGGTGGTGGTTGCTTGGCTGTATCTGGTGAGGAGAGATAGGCAAAAAAGAGGAGGGTGAAGGAAGGGTGAGGGAGAGAGGAAAGTGACGGCTGTTAGGGTTTTTTGGCTGTCACACTTAAATATATATGTATAGGAAAATTGCAAATAACCCTCTAATTTATGATAAAATACCCAATTAGACCTATAGAAAATTGTAAATAACTACCTAAATTATTAAAAATATCCAATAAAACCCTCTAATTTGAAGAATAAATAAAAAAACCCCTATAATTATATATACATAAATAAAAAGACGTTAATTTTATGATTTTATAACATTTTAAGCTTTTTTCATAAGAAGTGTGCCTAGCCTCAAAAAGGCGCAACGTGCACCTTGCGCCTTAGGCTCCATGGCGCTTCTGTGCTTCGGTGCGCCTTGTGCCTTTTAAAACTATGGTTAGAGTCTTGACCTCTTAGCTGATCCAAAGATTTCTTGATGAGGTTGGTTATGTATTTTTACAAGTTCGAATTTCAATGTGAACTTTAGAGAATATCTTGAATCATGGAGTCATTGATTGTGATAAATTAGTGTATGTGCTTTTATGTGGTGAAATGAGGTGGCCTCCTTGTAGGAGGAGTAAAGAGGGTGGTGGGCAGCTGGCAACATGATGCCATGCCTAAAGTTACCTTGTTATGCCTTAGTTAGGATGGACGATGGAGACCAAAGTCTTAACCTTTGAAGATATATGTACCGTTCGATTTGATAGGACAGTGGATTATTATAACGATATAAAATTCCAGAGTAGAAACTATTAACGTATGAAGTTGGTGGGTTTAAAGTTTAAACAACTGCTTCATGCTTTAAGGATCACGGTAATAAACAACTGCTTCATACTTTAACCACCTTGCAAGTCTAATTCCCTTATGGAAGAGTCTGAAAAGACTCTACTCTTATTCTTTTTTAACCAAGGTTTAAACAACGTATAATCACGTTAAAAGACAGTGCTATTCATGGATTTAGTTTGAGCTTTTAAACAATCTCTCCCTCTAATCATTGTTTGTTTAGTAATATTAGGATCCTGTGATATTTAAAGTTTTAGAAACCATCATTCTGTGGACTGGATCTCTCCTGGTTCATGATTTGTTATTCTGGTTAAAGCATCAAAGCGTATGATGTCTGTCAGCTGTCATGTGCTGGATGCAGTTGATAGAATAAATATCATTGCTTATGGTTGTGAAAGGTAAGTTATTCTCAATGTCATAACCTAAATTGATTTTAATCAAGGCCTATTCAGTTGGGTGCGAATATAGCCTATTGCACAACTTAGACAAATTTATAACTCATCTGAAGAATTTTGTTGGTTGATGAACTAACACATGCATGCATGGATGTATATTTTAATCTAAGGAGGAACTTCTAGCTAAATAATACCATTCTGTATGCTGAAATTTGGCAATCTGAATTTATATTGGGCTGGCTGGTTCAAATCTCTACAAATATATTGTTTTTGGAGGCAGCTCTATGAAGTTAAAATGATCTGCTATTCAAAGGTTACCTAATTTTAGCTCCTACTGGGACTGAATTTTTGTTAATTGAAAATTACACACACACACACACACACACTAACGCTCACACTCACACACTAATCATTTAATGCCATGATGATCTGCATATTATTAAATTAGTTGCTCATTATTTCATGTCTCATTCTTACCTAATATGTTTTTTTCAGCTCCTCCCTTGAAATTGATTGACTTACCCGGACTGGATCAAAGGATTATGGATGAGTCAATGGTGAGTGTTGGTTTATGGTTCCAGTTGTTGATCCACTTAAATATTTATGTGGCCCAGTGTTCATTTCTTTATTCATTTTGGTAGATGTGTTATACTATGTGTTCTTCGTGAAAGAGTTATGTGGTTCTTTGTTTGTGTTTATTTAGCATGTTAAGCTAAATGATAATAGTGATATCGATTTGTTATTATCCTTGCTTAGGTTAATGAATATGCTGAGCACAGTGATGCTATATTACTGGTAATTATTCCTGCTGCTCAAGCTCCAGAAATCGCTTCATCTCGAGCTCTCAAAGTTGCCAAGGAGTATGATGGAGAAGGTAAAGGGCTTCCTTTTTCCCCCCAAAAAATGTATTTTCAGATGAATTTTAAAGTCATACCCTCATCTGTACAAGGTATTCTTTTATAAGTTGGGGTCACTTGTGCATATTAGGGTGTTCTTGAAGTTGTAGTCACGTTGATGCCCTTCCCCTTCCATTTTATTTGTTTGTGGTTTCCAGTTCTTTGTTTCATTTTTAATTTATTAAATTTGGGGCTTGTTATGATGATGATAGGTACCAGAACTGTTGGGGTAATTAGTAAAATAGATCAAGTTTCTGCAGACCAGAAAGCTCTTGCTGCTGTTCAGGCTCTCCTAAGTAATCAAGGTCCACCAAAAACAGTTGATATCCCATGGGTTGCTTTAATTGGTCAGTCAGTCTCAATAGCTTCTGTGCAATCGGGATCTGAAAACTCCTTAGAAACTGCATGGAGAGCAGAGAGTGAAAGTCTTAAATCCATATTGACTGGAGCTCCCCATAATAAGCTAGGCAGAGTGGCTTTGGTGGATGCTCTGGCGCAACAGATTCGCAAGCGTATGAAACTCCGTGTTCCAAACCTTTTATCTGGGTAAGTGTTCACAGCTAGCGTCATTAACATCTTTTGGTGTATGGTTGATATCTGCATTCTTTTGTGTGATGCTCATAAGTATAATGTTGTCACCGTGATGAACATAGTTTTTCATCTTCATTTTTTTTTTTTTTGACTTTTTATGAACTTTTGCTACAAAACAATGTGTCACAAGAACATAACACAAGGAAGTTCGTAATGCAACTTCAGTGACGAAATCTCTCTGACATTTTTTAACTATGTCATGCTGAATCGTCATTCTTTAGTTTGCCTTGGTACTGAATTGTTTCATCTATAGTTGTTGCTAGCGTTTGTATGGCTCTTTGTTCTGCAGATTATAATGAAACTAGTAATTGCATTTTAATGTGTATTCAATTAAAGATAAGGATGATGCATATCTGTATGATTGATTCCTAACCAATTTTCACTGCCCAACTTATGAGTGGATGAATATTTGTCCTTGCTCTTCAAAGGTTGTTAACTATTTCTTCTGTTACTTTAAGTTCATTAATCCTTCATTAACTACATGTATGCAGCTTACAAGGAAAGTCCCAAATAGTCCAGGATGAGTTAGTGCGGCTTGGTGAGCAAATGGTCAATAGTAGTGAGGGTACAAGAGCTCTAGCTTTGGAACTTTGCCGTGAATTTGAGGATAAGTTTCTTCAACACATCACATCTGGTGAGGTAAGTTATTTTCTTATGCTTGCTGTTCTGTTAGTAATGATGTGGATGTACTCTTCAATTTTTATTTTCATCATTTTGTGCCTCTTGTTCTCAGTTACTTAGCTTATTGACTAATCCAAGTCTATAACACAACGCACACAGAGACATATCTATGAGGGAAATGTGTATGATCTCATTTGGAGCTAAAGCCTCCAATAAATTATGTAGAAGGTTTCTAGTATGTACTCTACTGTGCAATCCTACTCTCAGTCAAGAAGTTTACACTCTCATAAGACCTCTTACAGGAAGTTTCTTAATGTACCTTGGGAGTTGTAAGGTACATACTAGAAAGCCTCTAACCCACTCTCAGTGGAATAGGATCAAATACCTGCAATCAAGAAGCTGCTTATGTGATATGTAGGCATGATGTGTGTAAATGAAGTGGATATAAATTGTATTGTAGATTTTTTGTTTTGTCTCTTGCTATTTTTGCCCTCTTCTTCTAAAGCATGCTACATATCACATAAGCAGCTTCTTGATTGCAGGTATTTGATCCTATTCCACTGAGAGTGGGTTAGAGGCTTTCTAGTATGTACCTTACAACTCCCAAGGTACATTAAGAAACTTCCTGTAAGAGGTCTATGAGAGTGTAAACTTCTTGACTGAGAGTAGGATTGCACAGTAGAGTACATACTAGAAAACCTCTACATAATTTATTGGAGGCTTTAGCTCCAAATGAGATCATCACATTTCCCTCATAGATAGTCTCTGTGTGCGTGTGTTATAGACTTGGATTAGTCAATAAGCTAAGTAACTGAGAACAAGAGGCACAAAATGATGAAAATAAAAATTGAAGAGTACATCCACATCATTACTAACAGAACAGCAAGCATAAGAAATATAACTTACCTCACCAGATGTGATGTGTTGAAGAAACTTATCCTCAAATTCACGGCAAAGTTCCAAAGCTAGAGATCTTGTACCCTCACTACTATTGACATTGCTCACCAAGCCGCACTAACTCATCCTGGACTATTTGGGACTTTCCTTGTAAGCATACATGTAGTTAATGAAGGATAATGAACTTAAAGTAACAGAAGAAATAGTTAACAACCTTTGAAGAGCAAGGAAATATTCATCCACTCATAAGTTGGGCAGTGAAAATTGGTTAGGAATCAATCATACAGATATGCATCATCCTTATCTTTAATTGAATACACATTAAAATGCAATACTAGTTTCATTATAATCTGCAGAACAAAGAGCCATACAAACGCTAGCAACAACTATAGATGAAACAATTCAGTACCAAGGCAAACTAAAGAATGACGATCAGCATGACATAGTTAAAAAATGTCAGAGAGATTTCGTCACTGAAGTTGCATTACGAACTTCCTTGTGTTATGTTCTTGTGACACATTGTTTTGTAGCAAAAGTTCTAAAAAGTCAAAAAAAAAAAAAAATGAAGATGAAAAACTATGTTCATCACGGTGACAACATTATACTTATGAGCATCACCACAAAAGAATGCAGATATCAACCATACACCAAAAGATGTTAATGACGCTAGCTGTGAACACTTACCCAGATAAAAGGTTTGGAACACGGAGTTTCATACGCTTGCGAATCTGTTGCGCCAGAGCATCACCAAAGCCACTCTGCCTAGCTTATTATGGGGGAGCTCCAGTCAATATGGATTTAAGACTTTCACTCTCTGCTCTCCATGCAGTTTCTAAGGAGTTTTCAGATCCCGATTGCACAGAAGCTATTGAGACTGACTGACCAATTAAAGCAACCCATGGATATCAACTGTTTTTGGTGGACCTTGATTACTTAGGAGAGCCTGAACAGCAGCAAGAGCTTTCTGGTCTGCAGAAACTGATCTATTTTACTAATTCACCCCAACAGTTCTGGTACCTATCATCATCATAACAAGCCCCAAATTTAATAAATTAAAAATGAAACAAAGAACTGGAAACCACAAACAAATAAAATGGAAGGGGAAGGGCATCAACGTGACTACAACTTCAAGAACACCCTAATATGCACAAGTGACCCCAACTTATAAAAGAATACCTTGTACAGATGAGGGTTATGACTTTAAAATTCATCTGAAAATACATTTTTTGGGGGGAAAAAGGAAGCCCTTACCTTCTCCATCATACTCCTTGGCAACTTGAGAGCTCGAGATGAAGCGATTTCTGAGCTTGAGCAGCAGAATAATTACCAGTAATATAGCATCACTGTGCTCAGCATATTCAATTAACCTAAGCAAGGATAATAACAAATCGATATCACTATTATCATTTAGCTTAACATGCTAAATAAACACAAACAAAGAACCACATAACTCTTTCACGAAGAACACATAGTATAACACATCTACCAAAATGAATAAAGAAATGAACACTGGGCACATAAATATTTAAGTGGATCAACAACTGGAACCATAAACCAACACTCACCATTGACTCATCCATAATCCTTTGATCCAGTCCGGGGTAAGTCAATCAATTTCAAGGGAGGAGCTGAAAAAAACATATTAGGTAAGAATATGAGACATGAAATAATGAGCAACTAATTTAATAATATGCAGATCATCATGGCATTAAATGATTAGTGTGTGAGTGTGAGCGTTAGTGTGTGTGTGTGTGTGTGTGTAATTTTCAATTAACAAAATTCAGTCCCAGTAGGAGCTAAAATTAGGTAACCTTTGAATAGCAGATCATTTTAACTTCATAGAGCTGCCTCCAAAAACAATATATTTGTAGAGATTTGAACCAGCCAGCCCAATATAAATTCAGATTGCCAAATTTCAGCATACAGAATGGTATTATTTAGCTATAGAAGTTCCTCTTAGATTAAAATACATCCATGCATGCATGTGTTAGTTCATCAACCAACAAAATTCTTCAGATGAGTTATAAATTTGTCTAAGTTGTGCAATAGGCTATATTCGCACCCAACTGAATAGGCCTTGATTAAAATCAATTTAGGTTATGACATTGAGAATAACTTACCTTTCACAACCATAAGCAATGATATTTATTCTATCAACTGCATCCAGCACATGACAGCTGACAGACATCATACGCTTTGATGCTTTAACCAGACTAACAAATCATGAACCAGGAGAGATCCAGTCCACAGAATGATGGTTTCTAAAACTTTAAATATCACAGGATCCTAATATTACTAAACAAACAATGATTAGAGGGAGAGATTGTTTAAAAGCTCAAACTAAATCCATGAATAGCACTGTCTTTTAACGTGATTATACGTTGTTTAAACCTTGGTTAAAAAAGAATAAGAGTAGAGTCTTTTCAGACTCTTCCATAAGGGAATTAGACTTGCAAGGTGGTTAAAGTATGAAGCAAGTTGTTTATTACCGTGATCCTTAAAGCATGAAGCAGTTGTTTAAACTTTAAACCCACCAACTTCATACGTTAATAGTTTCTACTCTGGAATTTTATATCGTTATAATAATCCACTGTCCTATCAAATCGAACGGTACATATATCTTCAAAGGTTAAGACTTTGGTCTCCATCGTCCATCCTAACTAAGGCATAACAAGGTAGATAACTTTAGGCATGGCATCATGTTGCCAGCTGCCCCCACCCTCTTTACTCCTCTACAAGGAGGCCACCTCATTTCACCACATAAAAGCACATACACTAATTTATCACAATCAATGACTCCATGATTCAAGATATTCTCTAAAGTTCACATTGAAATTCGAACTTGTCAAAATACATAACCAACCTCATCAAGAAATCTTTGGATCAGCTAAGAGGTCCAAGACTCTAACCATAGTTTTAAAAGGCACAAGGCGCACCGAAGCACAGAAGCGCCATGGAGCCTAAGGCGCAAGGTGCACGTTGCGCCTTTTTGAGGCTAGGCACACTTCTTATGAAAAAAGCTTAAAATGTTATAAAATCATAAATAACGTCTTTTTATTTATGTATATATAATTATAGGGGTTTTTTTATTTATTCTTCAAATTAGAGGGTTTTATTGGATATTTTATAATAATTTAGGTAGTTATTACAATTTTCTATAGGTCTAATTGGGTATTTTATCATAAATTAGAGGGTTATTTGCAATTTTCCTATACATATATATTTAAGTGTGACAGCCAAAAACCCTAACAGCCGTCACTTTCCTCTCTCCTCACCCTCTCCTTCACCCTCCTCTTTTTTGCCTATCTCTCCTCACCAGATACAGCCAAGCAACCACCACCTTGGAGTGCCGATTTCAACAACTGGAACGCCGGCCATGAGGAGAGGGAGTGGATCAGCGACCAGAAGGCTGGTTTCAAGGTTATTTGGCCGGTTTTAGGGCTCTTTGGCTGGTGTCGACGGTTGTTTGGCCAGTTTTGGCAGCTGAGTGGTCGAGGTGAGGAGAGAAGGGCTCGTTGGCCAGTTTTTGCCTTTGCCCAGGTGCGCCTTAGGCTTAAGCGCCTAGGTGCTTCCAGGCACACGCCTCATCGAGGGCACTGCGCCTGACCATCAATCAGGCGCTGGCGCTGTGCCTCACGCCTAGGGCGCCTTTTAAAAGTATGACTCTAACTAAAACAAACTTCAAGAAAATAGCTAGTATGAAACCAATTAAGTTCAGATCAATGAAGTCATCTTCTGGTTCAATAGGGTCGTAGCCAGTGCAGGTCCCAACAGGAGGCAGCAACACAAACCACAGCAGTGTACTTTCACTGAGAATTTCCAAATGAAAATATTCCTGTCACCCACCACTCTCATGGAATCACACAGTCAATGTATTGAACTCTCCCAGTTGCAGTCAGAAAACTAGGCAAGGAAGTAACCTCTCAAGCTAATAAAGAAAATCATTTTCACAGCTTTTCTGTTGAATCATATTCTCTCCCCTGGATAAAGTTAGCATCTTCAACAAAACCAGGTTTTCACGGTATTATAACAGATTGTACAGTCAGATAGTGATAACAAACTGCTCTATTTGCAAAATGTAGGGCTCTTGCCAGCTTTTAGACCTCATACATGAAGCAGTTTTATCGAAGATTTCATTTCTACCTCATCATTCTACTCATCTTTTAAAGTACATTACAATTGACAAAATTCATCAAAAGCGGTTTCAAATGAGGAGACTCCAGCACTGTGAAAAATTAGTTATTAGGCTCCTCTTTGGACAAAATTAATTCAAAGATGTCCATCTACTTAATTCAATGAGAGGATGTAATTTTGTAATAACAGGTTTTCTGCTTATGGGTTTTCTGCTCTGTTTTTTACTTTCTTTTGTTTATCATGGAGGTTGTGATCCTCTCATTTCTGTCTCTTTTGTATCCATCTTTGTAAACAGCTTGTTCACTTCTTGTATAGCCTCTTTTTATTTTCTTTAGTATTTAGTTTTCTTGTGTTCCTGATTTGGAAGAAAAATAATTTCTTTTGCAATAGATACTGTTATCAAATGTGACAAGTTACAGAGGATCAATATTTATGATCATCTAATTATATTTATGTGTTTCTTTTAACAATCATTTAGTCATATAGTTTATTAATTCTTCCAAATTTTCATAAGCATCTACTAGCCATAAAATAAAATAAAAATAAAAAAATTCTATTCACAACAAAAAGTACATTGGACAAACTGTTCAATCTTAAAATGAGGTCTCTTCATTTTAAGATTTCCAAAGCCTTAATCGAGGAAAGTATTTAGAATGAAGATCTTAGCAAAAGAGAGATAGAAGACTATAAATCACAAATACTAACCTGTACTTGTCCGTAGCTTCAAATATATCTCATCCCTACCCCGACCAGAGGCACCCTTACCAAGCCTATCCTGCAACGAATGCCGCAAAGCACCTACAGAACAATTATAATATTACATAAACCAAATAACAGGCATGAGAGAAACTAATAAAACCATATCCCCCACTAATTCTAAAGTCACTAATCCCTCCACTAAATTCATTTCCACTATAGATCAACTGCAAAACTAAATTCAGTCCAACACAACATATGTATAAACAACTGTTTCACGATTCTCAGCAATTATAAACCCATAAGGAAGCCATAGGTACAGCAAAAATCCTCATTCCAATTCTAATTCCCAACTATAAATAAATAACCAAGTTCAAATTTCTTTTAAAGAGAAATGCAGCTGTAACTAATCAGAATCGAAGGAATTAATCCACTAACTTGCAGAAACTTGCTGAGATTTGTTGTCTATTTGTAAAATAATCGACTTGCTGCTCAAAGCACCATCCTTTTGCAAATCAATGCTTATAGGAGCCCGAGTAGCACCATTTTCACCGGTCGGCTAAACACAAAACACACCAAAAAACTCATCAACAAAACCGAAAACAAAGCGAAATCCAAAATCTTCAAGCAATTCGACTTTACCAGTACGGGATGTCCAATCAAACTATTCAAAACCGCAGACTTGCCAGCACCCTAACCAAATTCATCCACAAACAAATCACATGAGACTACGAGTCACAACATTCAAGCTCATCATCACAATAACACGATCTACAAAAGAAACTCACTCGATTCACATCAGACTACAAACTCTAACAAAGATCTAACCACAGTAACCGCCAAAACAGCGGTTTTCGAAGCTTAACAAGTCGAAATCTGAGAGAAAGCAAACTTACAACATTGCCGAGAGCGACGACGTTGAGGAAACTAGACGTGCGTCGCGAACTGGAGGTGGAGCTCTCGTCGACGTCCTCGTCGGCGAGCAACGCCGAGGCTTGCCTCATCGACTCGGCGAGCTGCAACAACTCCTCGATCGCCTCCATTCGGTCGTTCAAATCTGGTAGTTGAAGAGTCAATAAGAGAGACCGATCGGTTGAATCGGAATTGGAGAAGCGTAGATCTGGTGGTTTGGTGATGGATCAGAAGAGAAGAATTTTTTTGAAGTTGAAGAGAGAGAAAGCAGCAGCAGCAGCAGAAGAAGAAGAGAATCGTGCCTCTCTCTCTCTCTCTCTGTTGTGAGTTTCTCTCTCTAAAAATATTTTTTCAAATGTTTTTCTTTTTCGATTCTCTCTCCCTCTTGGTGTTTTGAATCTTGTTTTAACGCGATTTCTTTTGTTTTTGTTTTTGAATTTTTTGCGAAATTGTGGAATGGGCCCTTGTGGTTTGGGGTATTGTCGATTTAATATAATGGATTCAAAAGCTTGACAATTTAGGCTTTGTTATGCATTATTTCTTTTCTTTGAAATATCATATGCAATATAAAATCTCAATTTTGATTGTTACTAAATTGAATAAGAATATCTCTAAGGGAACTCTCTAAATGTTTACTAAATTTTTTAGCTAAAATAATAAAAAAAAATTATTTTAACTAACAATTTTTGTTGAGTCACTTCAATCTTTTTCTCTAGTTTGACAAGATAAATATAAAAATTTATGCAAATTTATTTTTTCAAAAAGAAAATTGTTTACTTATTATAATAGATTAAATATTAAAATAATGGCAGTGAGAGTTCGGTTAGAATTTTCTGGTTTTTATTAAAAAAATATATATTAATGTCATAATGCTCAAAAATTTAAGGTTTATAAAAATAAATTACTCAAACTCACAACATTGTGTGTTATATATGGTATTGGGTTAACCTTTATTTATATGAGTTGTAATATGTTCATTTATAAGAATGTATTAGTAATGAGATTATGTGGTGATTAAGTGGTGGGTATAAATAGGTTTATCACATTATATAGACCATACTTTTGAGCAATATAACATTACCAAAAAGTATATATTGTGATGTTATATAACTCAAATGAATAATAAACAATTTAATCCTTATTATATTGTTAATCATATTATTATATGATTTATTTTATAAGGATACATTTTTTATATATCAGTTAAATTGGTTTTCTAGCTAATCTTTTGAGTTGTTGTGTACCATGACTTATATATAATATTTAAAAATTAAACTAATTATATATTTATAAAAATATATAACAAAAATCTTTTACAAATAAAATGTCTCTTTAGATTATAAAATTATCATTAAAATTATTTGAAAGAAAGCTCCCTAAAAGTTATTTCAATCTAGAACTATCAAAATACATTTATTGACTAACACATAACTTTGGTAGGATCTAAAGTGATTGCTCCAATTACTTTCAAATGATAGGAACCTCTTTAACAAAAATAAAACAAGAATGATAAAATTCATGATTATTTAAACAATAGGGACGGACAGTGAATTAATCCCTTAATTTTAGAAAACTAATTATGAGATTTCTTAGTGGCGTAAACTTTGCGATGACTATTGACGACTGCTTGCCGCCGTCCTAATTTGATTTGCTGGATCGGACGGTTGAAAATGAATCAACCGTGAGTTCAGGTGTTGCAATCTGATTTTCTTTTTTTTTTTTTTTTTTAACAGGGAGTAGCGAAACAAATTTGAAGTGTGGGGGTGCGGTGGTGGCCACGTCATCATCACTGTTTGATTCAAACGTGCCATAATTATTATTTTAAATTAACACCACCATTTAGTGTATTTGGGGATCTGCTTCGTTAATTAGATCATGATTTTTTTTTTCGACATTTCGACAACATTTATAATTATCGGAACCACCTTAATATAAATTATGGTACGATCCTGAATAGAACACCATTTAACTTTACTCCCTAATAGGCAATAGAGAGAAACTCACACTAATAAAAAAACTGTTCATCAATTGAAGAAACTTAATAGAAATTTACCCACATATAAATGGGTTATAAGATAATTGTTCACATGGATGAGGTATTCAAACCTTACCAATACTTAGAAAGAAGCGGGCAAGATGGGAGAGGTTATCATCATACCATTTCACTTGAGAGTTGAACGGTTTTTTTAGATCGTACATTAATCGACTCGAAAATTTATCGACATTTCATACAGTTGAAAACTATATTTAAATTTATAATCAATCAAATCGAAAATCAATTAGAATATAACCGGAGTAATCACAATATCTTAGGAAGCAACTCCTACCATAGTAAACATCTTTTCCTATTTGTATGATCTTATATAAAAGTGGAATTCAAACTAGTATTTTATATATATTTGAGAATCAAACTAGTATTATAGATATTGAAGAACTACATAAAGGTATATAAGTGCAGATTGTAAACCCATGCATGTACAAAGTAAGAGAGAAATTTATTGACGTCAATGGTTTAAAAAAATCAATAATGTCTAGATTTTTTAATACTACATACAGTTTACAAATTTACTAGCATAATATGAAAGATATTTTTTCACATAACAAAAGAAGAAAACTTCTCATACATATCAATAAATTTATATGGTGATACTTTAACCGCCGTCACAAACGTAAAGAATATTAAACAAATCACCTAAATTGCGAGTGAATATCATGAACTTGTGTTTATTTTTTGGGGGTTTTCTTTCAAATGCAAAGGTCTCTTTAATATGTTTATTTTTGTTGTTTATGGTGTTGAGTTTATTTGAATTTTTAATCTTTTCCACACTTCGTGTGTTTAAATTTTGAATTTGTTTCGTGCTTTTTATATTGGAGTATGTCTAATGGACATTGTTTTTGGTAATCAAAGTGTTGATAAGTAAAATTTGTTTGGGCTTGGCCACGTCGCTGGGCTTGATATTGTTTTGTAATTAAAATCAGCGGGTTGTCGACTTGTATTAGGTTTTGTTAATCTTTCATATGTTCTTTTTCTTAATAGTGTTTTTTTAAAAAAATTCTAAATTGGTCTTTTGGCTCCACTTATATAAAAAGAAATTCAATTGAATTAAATCGAATCCTAGGTTTTAATTTTGACTTATTTTTTACTTTAAGTGGATCTATTAACCGATTTTCCATCAAATAGATTATATGAAATTTAAAAACAGTTATATAATTTTTAGGGTACTGCCACGCAAAAAAATACTCCCCACATACTAATTAATCCTTCCTTACATCTATTTAACAAATTTATAGAATAACTGTTTACTCATCATAAAATAATGAAATTTATCACAAATAATTTTAATCACTTTAATATGAAAATATAGGCAAATCTTATTAGATGTAATTCATAATTTTTTTATATGATAAATAATCATTAAAAAATTGAAAATTTATGAGATTCAATAGTAATTTTTCATGACTATATTATATTTTTGAGTTATGAGAAATTATCTGAATATCATTTTATTAAAAAATTGTTTGAATAATTTTGATAAGATTTTTTTATATGCATCACAAAAATATTAAATATACATTTGCGAAAAAAAAGGGGGATAATTCCACTTTCTGCTTGTAGTTTGATATAATCGTAATTACTCTCCTGTAATTTTGGAGAATCTTATTTTACACTTTGTCGTTACTGTCGTTATTGAAATGATCGAAATGACCAAACTGCCCACGTAGTGTTGCTTTTTTACATTAACGATCAAACTTTGATTTTTAACGTCAACTTTAACATAACGGTTTTTTTTTTATATATATAATTTTTCATACACTACAGGAGGTATTTGATCTATTTCATAAATCGACAAGGAGGATGTTAGTGATTTCTAAAAACACTGAGAGATTTTGGCATTATCTCAAACTGTACAGGGAAAAATAGGATTATCCAAATTTACTCAAATTTTGGCATTATCTCGAACTATAGGGAAGAAAAACGATGATAATTTTTTGAGTTGACGAACTATTTTTTGATATTTGCTTTATTTTTAATTTATTATTTTGAAAAAAGTCGAAAACAAATATTTCATACACCTTGAAATTTTTCAAAAATTTTCGTAGATCTATTTCATTGATTCTCATGCATTCGAAAAATCACATCAAAATTAAATAATTGTCATTAAATTTCACTAAACGAGCTTAAAGTGTGCACTATAAAATAGTAAAAATGTCATTATATGACACAAAAAATTAACGTTTGAGTCATTTCTTAATTATTTTAACATTTGAGTCCCAATCCATATTTTTTCGAACAAAAATGCCTATTGACTATCTCAAAACTATAACTCAAATTTCTTTCTCTTCAATTTCTGATGGTTTTCTCTATTCACTTTCACCGTTGGAATCTCACTATCAAAATTTCTCTCTTTTTCTGTCCGGCATCACTCATCTCTCTAATTTCGCTTTCTTCTTCTTCTTCGTCCTCTTCCTTCTTCTTTCTTCTTTATTTTCCTTCTTTTATCTCGTAGATCTGCAATATGCAAATCTGCATGTCTGATGATGAGAAAATGAGAAAATGAAAGAGGAGAAGAAGAAGAAGAAGAAGAAAAAGAAGAATAAGGTAGAAGCAAAAGGAAGAAGAAGTAGAAAAAGAGATGTTGGATGGAGGAGGAAGTTCGTTGGATGGAGAAAGACTCCGATGGTGAAAGTTTGGAGAAGATGAAGTCATGTTTTTTCCTACACAGTATGTTTATCTAATCATATAGTTATTGGGACTCAAATATTAAATTAATGAGATGAGAAAAAAAAATATTAATTACCTAAATTTTTAAGCCATTTTAATTTTCTAGCCTTGTAAAAATTCTTCACTCATTCAAATTTTCAAAGGATGGCTCTATTGCCACCTGAAAAGGTCCTCCTCACATCCACTTCCTCCTATATCCACATAACAAATTTACAAATGGATAGCACTATTGCCACCTAAAAAAGTTATTGTCACACCCAATTACTTTCTTCATCCATATTAAAAAATTAAAAGTTAATTATTTGATTTCTGCATCCATTAAAATATGAAAACTATCCTTACATGTTAGCAACTTATAAAAAGCAGTCCTAACATTTAAAAAAAAAAAAGTTTAAGTAAATCATACTGGGTTTTCGATTTCATAACTACATTTCGTTTTTATAGATTTGATTTTTGTTCAATAAACCAACACTAAAAGTTTGAACAAAAGTATTTTTTGCATATGAAATTCATATTGTCAATTTTTATTCATTCATATTGATTACAAGTGAAAATTAAATTTATTTATTATGATGTTAATTTTGATTTTATATAAATTAGGGTTTATAATGAATTGGGTGTAGGTTAAAAAAAAGTTTAGTTTATTAATTATATACTTATGTCTTTTTAAGTAATTATATCTATGCTTATTTTAGTAATAAGATTTTTTGGTTAAAACATGAGTGTGCCACGAGCTTTTTTGCGTGGCTATAGAGCCACACTTTACAAATTTATCATTTACTTCTTATAAAACATCAAAACTTTCAATATATAATATTAATCACTCTAATATTGAACCAAGAACAAATCTTGTTAAATACAATCGTAGTTTTCTTATGTGACATATAATCAAGCAAAAAGTATTGGAAATTAATTAATGGTTTTTTTCTTACTTTGAAATTAATTAATAGTTTAATAATAATTTATAATGATTATAATATAATTTTAAGTAATGAAAAATTATTTAAATATAATTTTATTAAAAAATTGTGCAAATAATTTTGATGAGACTTTTAAATTTATCATAAGAAAGTTAAATAATACATCTACGAAACAATTGATTTTTTTTGGGTTGTTCAACTACTTTTATGATATTTTCTCTCTTTTTTTATTAAATTTCATCTAAATAAAAAATCTTGCCAAAATTATTCAAATAATTTCTCATGCACAATTCAAAATTATATTATAATCATTAAAAATTATTATTGAACCATAAATTAATTTCCAATTTTTCTTGATTTCTTGTATAAGAAAACTAAGAATTGCATTTGCAAGATTTGCTATTGTTTCTACATTAAAGTGATGAATATTATTTCTAACAAGTTTAGATATTTTATAAGGAATAAATCATTAATTTATAAATTTGTAAAGTGACTGTAAACGAAGAATTTTTTTTGGGTAACAATAGTAACATCTAATTTTTTATTTAATAAACTCATCAGCAATCTATAAGATCATATATAATCATATCAAAAAAGATCATTCCTTTTTTCATAGGGATGCAATGCAATTTAACGCATTCATATATATATATATATATATATATAGATAAATATGAGTTCTTCTTTGGTCAAAATCAATAGTCGATTTACAATTGTACAACCTTTGATGGTAACGGATACTAGCAGAGACGAAGAATGCCAAGTTGCCAATGATGGTAGTTTTCGACCACAGAAGAAAATTACAATTAAGACGATGATGATCATATTGATATGAATTTTGATTGTTTTGCTTTAATATCTACAAGGAAGTTTCCTCAGAGTAAAGTACGAATAAGACTTCAAAAGGGGAATTTCATAATTTCAATTTCCAAAATTGATGGACTAGGCTCATCTCAATCTTGCACATTTAATTTTTCTACCCTTTCATGTGATAATGACTTGTTTGGGTTTTGTTTTTGGCACAATATCTAAGTTTCTTACAACGACACACAGGAATTAAGCCAAATTTTTTAAGATTTTTTTTTTCCCCTAATATCTTCTTAAATCCACGTACATAGGTTAAAGAAAAACTGGAATGTTTTTAATTTGGTGCGCAAACTCACATATTATTAAAAAAAATGTTTAGTTTTTATTTGAATTGGAACATTCATGTAAATTCATTTTAACATGTCAACGTGTGGAACGCATGCTAATGTTTTCATCATTTTCTTTAGATGATTTTGTCGTAAAATTTCAGATCACCTTAATCCAACATAAATTGTTGGTGTATTTTATAAGAAAATATGCTATTTCACTAAGTTATATTGTTATATAAAAAATGGATTATGTTATACTAATTTAAAATTTTAATTTAAAAAAGTAAAATTAATCTATCTAATTTCACTCAATCCAATAGTGAAAATATATATACATATATGAATTTCATATAGATAATAACCTTTGAATTGAACCATCACCCAATATGACTTAACAATGGAGAATGCTCATTTAATTTAGTAATGTCTCAAGTTCAAATAAATAAATTGCATATTGTATTTTTTAAAACAACCTTTAGATTGAGTAAAAATTTATAAATGGATGTTGAAGTCACATTTTTAAGTCAAATTTTTAAATTGATATACACTTTACGTGGGCATACACACAAACAACCTTTAGATTGAGTAAAAAGTCGACGCACACCAACTCGAATCGGTTCTCAGGTGGAGGAAATCGACAATCGGAGTAGGGACTTGAAGTTGGTGGTGACGCTGAAGCCGCTGTCGCTCCAAGAAGATGAGGACGAAGTCGATGTTGGCTTCGATAGAAGGAAGGTCATCATATTTTATGTTACTTAGAACGGAACCATTGGAGAGAAGTATTGACTGAAACCATTGGAGACTCGAAGCCAATGTTGTTGACGATGAGGAAGCTTTGAGAGAGACAAGTTTGAGAGAGAGAGAGATGCAGATTGGTTGCGGCGTAATTTTTTTAAACCTAATCATAGCAAAAACGGTGCTGTTTGGTTTCCAAAACGACGCCGTTTTGCCAAAAAAAAAAAATACCACCTGGGCATTCCTCGGCGGCCACCATTGAAAACTACCGGTTTTGGTGGTTTTCAGATCCACTAACGGTCATGTAGGGTTTTTACAACAATATATGAGGTTTTTATTAATTTTTCAAAACATGGGTCATACATCATTTAAACGGCAAAAGAAGGTGGATGAAATTTTTTTCTTCCCAGCGACAATTTAGTACAACAACAAAAGAAAAAAGTCATAGAATTACATTTATTTCGAAAATAGTCCAACACTAATAAGACCATTATTGCAACCAAAAGAAAGGACAAACCAAGAGTTGATTAAAAAGCTTCACAACGTTATACTATTCTTAGAGTTGGCTGAGTTTTTGTATAAATTTCTTCCGCTCGGTCTTTTTTTTTTTTTTTTTTTTGACAAAATTAAAATTCGTTCTCCGATCTTTGTGGCTCAGTCAACACATACTTTTTAAGAATATAACATTGTGTATAGGACCCAGAACACATTTATTTATCAAAAATAAAAAATGAAAGAGAATTAACTTCAACTATAACGGATATTAGAAAAAAGAATTTAATTCATTAAGTGGACGAGGAAAATGAATTAAGTTCTTTTTCTAACATAAATTTAAGTCTTGATTATGTATGAAGCGTACATAATTTGATTATTCCCATTTCTATTAAAGAGTATTAAGAGTTCTAATAAAAAATGAAATGAAAATCATACGATAGCATTAAAAAGGTGTAGGTTTGGAAAATACCATCAAATTGAAATTAATTTTTTGAACACTATCAATATTCGCAAGCTATAATTCTTGAATAAAAACAAAGACAATAGTTTCTTGTTCTTAAACTATTGCATTTGTTCATAATATAATTCGTGAACATGGATAGTAATAAAAATGCTCATTGAAGCTTGATGATATTTTCGAAACCCGTAAACTTTCTTTTGTATTAAGGAAATTTTCAAAATAGAATTTACTTTTCAATCACTGACGGACTTTCATCAAAATATTCATTTTGACACCAAAATAGAAAAAAAAGAAAACGAAAACGTAGTGACACATATTTCAAAGGAATTTGTAAGGTTATGACATAACTAAAGGGAAATAATTGTTGGTTTGATTTGGTCTGCGTGATGTGAAAAAACGGCAAAGGTGTTTCTTAAGAGGCTTGGTTGTGATTTTTCAATTTGGTCGGTGCTTCCCAATTTGGAGAAATCTATTATCGTGGTCGGTTGGATAATGACTTGTTGAATCGGCTATGGAGCTGCCAAATGGGTCGAGTCAATGATGTATAAGTTGAAAAGTGATAATATAATGCCACTCATTGACTTATAATTATATTATGTGTCAAATTAATAGGAAATTATTTTTGATTCTCAAATCTATGTAACAAGGTTTTTATAACCTTTGAGAATATTTCAATATGGGAAAACCTACATTTAAAAGCTCGTGCAGTCATTTCAAAGAAGAAAAAAGTTGGTACAATGGTATCTCAATAGATAAATTAGTACACTAAGGTCTGGTTTGGTGCGCGGAATAGAATTGAATGAGATAAGATTAGATTTGATAGTATCACATCTTTGATGAAACATAGGATCAGATTAAAAATAGTGGATACAAATTTGGATTTTAAAGCAAATTTTCAAGAACTTTTCACAAATTTCACCAATATTCGGATTAAAAATACTGGTTGGACTATCATCGCTTACCTTTTCCACCACTATCCTCTTCCATCAGCGATTGATGATGCCGAATGAGACGGGCGATCCGCTCTAAAGAAGTTGGACGATCAGAGATGCCGAAGAATATGCTTATGATGTCGAAAAAGATGGCGATGTTGAAGAAGATAGGTGATTGGCTAGCACAGAAGTGCAATAGAGATGAAGCAGCATAGAGAGAAACGAGGGAGAAGAATGAGCAATACTAGTGCACGAAGGAAGAGAAAGAAGAGGAAGGCGATGGAGGCGGAGAAGTGAATGGAGGCAGCAGCGAGGAAGACAGTAGCGAGGTTGGAGCTAAAGAAGAAGAAACAAGTGACTGGAAGTATTTTAACCCATCGAGCAAATGAGTTAGTTTTATCCCAAACTAGTAGGATAAAATTAGTGATGGGTTAACTTAGTGAAGATCATGGCATGCACCAAGCGTGAGTTTGGACCAAAAAACAATCCTATCCTAGTCCTAACCCGCACAGCATATATGACTAATAGATCTCTCACACTCATACTATTAAAGTTGTGCATTCGAGTTGTATTTTATCTCTCAAAATTTCTTTATATTTTTTTTTCTTTTTTTTTTTTTTTCTCTTTGACTCAATTCAAAGGAAACCATATAGTATATAAGTAAGATGAAACATGTTTTGATGGCGGAAGGGATTGATTTTATTTCTTAAAGCTGATCTTTACTTATCTCACTAAAAAATATTAATTTTTAAGAATTATATTTGATTTTTTATTTTTAAAATTTATTTTAAATGAAAAATAAAAATAAGGTTAAAAGATAATTTTGCCCTTTAGACACTTAGCGTCAATAGACCTAAGGTAATGGTGGGTGGTTAATTTATAATAAAATTATAAAATTTACTTCATCTGTACATATTTTTGAATGGGTTAGCTATGTTATGTTTACATATTATATATGACGTTGGTTATATTTGAGATTGAAAGAAGGACTAGAGTTTCTAATAGTTGAGATATAATAGATTTTGAGGTGTTGTTATTTTTGTGCATTATGAGATAAAATTATTAAAAAATAGCAGTTATACTATCAAAAATTTTAAGGCATCTAATAATATAATTATGTAATTATCTAAAGTGGCTTTGAAATTGCATGAGACAAGTTTTATAATGTTTAGTGATCATATGATTGTATTTTGATCATATAGAAAATTTTCTAAGGTTTTTTTTTTTTTATAAGTTTGACTTAGTGTGACCGTCGTTCAATAGTTTAACCATTGACCAATAGTCAAATCATATTCAATAATCGATAACTCGCTACTCACTGTCTCGCTAATAGTGAGTTTTGAAATCTTGAATAAATATAGTATTGAGTTCCAAGCTGTACTTTAAAGTTGATATCAAGAGATCTCGATAGTTGTAAATGTATTTGTAATATTAAAAAAAATATATATATATAAATAAACTAGTCACATTCCATAAGAATTTATAATATTTAAATAGAATGCTTTATAAAATAATATCCTCCCTACAATATCAAATTATTTAGAATAGTATGTAGTAGTTGTATGATATGATTTTACTAAAAAAAAGAAAAAGAAAAGAAAAGTTGTATCATATCACTTTATGGATTTATTCTTCGTATTGATATATGAATCATATATTGATTTCCTCAAAATAAAAAATCATAATATTGATTTCTCTCAAAAATAAAAAATCATAATATTGATTTATTATATATATGGCATCTAGTTATATTCCTTCAACATCGAGTCATAAACATCTGGCGCTTCATTAATTGCTTTGGTAGCTTCCCGCAACAAAATATTAAAATAATTTATTAGAAAGTCTATTTATTGGCTGTCAAATTGAAGAGGGTTTTTTTTTTTTTCAAACCTCATTAATGAAGGTATGATTATACAAGTCAAATTATTTGTTAAATATCATTTGTCGATGTACTTAAAGAATTTATGTGACTGTTCGGTGTAATTTATTTATAGATGTAACCTTTTGGGAAGTTAAAAACAGAAAAGACTTAACAATTTCATTTTTTTGAAATAAATAATTGAATAAAAAATTAAGAAACTTCTTAGAATCCTCATGATATCATGAATTTATATTCTATATATGTCCTTTAGTATGTGAAAATTTGAATTTATTATTATATATTCAAGGTGTGATAAATTGCTATTGATGTCCAATCTTACACAATTCAAGTACAAAAATTATCTTTCAAAAAAAGGTACAATTTTTTTTTTTTTTTAAAAAAAAAAGTTACCCCCTTGGAAGCATTAAAAGTGCATTTAGAATCTTTTTAAAAATATTGTTTTTGAAAACTGTTTTTCAAAAAAAAAAATAATAATGTTTTAACAATGCTTGCTTTTAAAATGATTTCATGGTTATTAATGTGTTTCTGTTCCTTTTTTTTTTTTAAATATGAAAATTGACAACTATGTAAATATATTTGGCATTGTATTTTAAGTAAGTAAAAAAAAAATTGTTTGGAGAGAATAGCACATAACGGTTTATTTTGAAAACCTATTTTAAAAATAATAAAAACAATAAATTTTCATTTTAAATTTTTAATTATAACTATGAAAAGTTCATCCTTATTTCCAAATAAATAACTTATATAATGTTGCTTTTCACTTTTAAAAGTACCAAACAACTTATAAAAACATCCAAATTAACACCACCTAATGAATATTATAGTCAGATTTAGTAAGTAATAAATAATTGAACATTTATTATTTTTTATATAGTAACTTCATTGATATAAGTATGATCGTCTTACCATTCTATAAACCATTAATTCATTAAAATAAACAACTACATGCCCGATGATTGTTCGAAAAGTGCATAATAGCAACAATGCAATACTAGTACATACCTTATCAATTTCAATGATGTGGTTTTACGATTGATCGCCAAACGAATCCTATCCCAGCTTGAAGCATGTTGTTTATAAAAAGGATCAAAGTATTAGAAAGGCATACTCTTCCCTTGTTATCTTCCCCAACGTAACATCAATGGGAATGAATTGTGGTATCACTTTACCATCTTCATAAAGTTTCAACTGATAGTGTAAACCTTTTTTAAATTCAGCATGATCCCTTTCACTAACGTGAGGGGATATGGTAAAAAATTCTGACAAATAGATTTGATTACCCTTGTCTTTATCTGTAAGCTAGTAAATTCCCACTATACTAGAGGTGAGTCGAACTTGTGGTCACCCTTTACCAAATAGAATAGATACATTAGGATATAAGAGAGGAGACCGCCACAAACTTGCCTGTTCTTAGGAAGATGGTATACTTGAATCTCTAAATATATCATATAGATTTTTGTTGTTTTAACAATGAATTATGTGCAAAAAGCTCATTTTTATTTGGTTTATAACGCTCTTAGAACAAAAACCAAAAATATTTAAATGCACATGATAACTTTGTTAGTATTATACGAATCGAATTCACAATTTGATTGAAGTGAACATAAATGTGTAGAGGGGACTGACTTTCGCTTGGTTTAACTCTCGAATTAAGAGTCAAGCCCTACTCGCATCCTAACCCTATATATGGGTTTGTTGGCTTGACTACTAAGGTCTATGTCCTATGTATGACAATAGGTTAGATCGAGATTGGATTTGTCTGTCCCACATTCGATCCAATTTTTTTACCTGGTGCCTCAAACTCAAACTGTTTTGACCCGATTCAGTTTCTAACAAGTCGCAAATTTATATTTAAAATACATATACAAACAATAAACAAATATTAAAACTTAAAATAACTTTAATTTACTTAAGTTCAATGCCACAACTAAATAATTATCAATGTAAATTTTATGGAAAAACATGAATTCATTAAGTGCAAACACCAAAATAATAACCACCATATAATAAAGTTCCATTGCATATTAAAATAATAACTAATCTATAACAAAGTTTCATAAAAAAATAGTTGTAAGGTTTAGAACTCTTTTATGCGAATAAGTTAAACTGAAATGAAACGAAAAAACAAGGGAGAAAGAAGCGATTGACGCAAGATTTAGTGGTTTGATTGTTACACAAACAATCTACATCCACAGGCAAGTAGAAGAGTATCAAAATCCACTATGAATGAGAAGTATTACACTTGTAGATTACAAGAGAAAAAACACTCAATAGCCACCAATGAAACAGTAAAATCAGTCCAAAAAACCCAGCTATTTCTTTTTTTTTTTTCTCTCTCTCTCTCTCTCTCTTTGCCTATTTCTATACAAAATGCAAAAAACATTCTTGATCAATCAGACTAAGATCTTGAGCCTTGCTTATCTGATTCTTCCAAGTGCGCACACTAGTAAATTGCATTAGAAATATCTAAGAGACAGTTGCAATCTTTTCGATGATAGCTGCATCATTCTATGCTGAGCACTACAAGTTTGCAACACAAAAAAACTAATTGCCACCTCAGCACATTCCTTTTATCCATATTTTCTAATGCCACATCATAACAAATCTCTACCTTGGCATGAGAATCATAAACCCTCTTCTATCTTTTTCCAATTCTTCATCTCATTTGCACTTATACTAGGCTCATATAGAGCCTAAGCTTGTCTGTGGGAATAGACTTTGGAATCATATCAGCTAGATTTTTAGTTTTAGCAATCTTCTTGATCACTACCCCACCTTGATCCACACATCTCGAATAAAATGTAGCTTTATGTCGATAAGTTTGGTCCTTTCATGAAAGACTTGATTTTTGACAAACAAATGACACTTTGATTGTCACAGTTGATAGCAATTGTTTTCTATATTGTCCCAAGTTCGTTCACAATTCCTTTAAGACATAATGCCTCTGTTGTTGGGGTTTGTACTATAAAAGCTTGTAATTATATAAACAGTTTTATGAATTTTAAAAAAGTATTTATTTCATTCAATTCATATGTTTGCAAAAATTGTATATATTATGAGAAACATCCTTAATTACTGATGTAATTTCAAACTAAGTATAAATGTTATATACAAGCGGATAGTTTGAGATAAGTAATCTAAAAAGTCCGTAAAAAGCAAACGAAGTTGCATACTTCGTTTGTGGTAAATCTACAACTGTGGTCCAATTCGTATTTGATACGACAATCTTATCTGAGATTGTTCATGTGGTGACATGGAAATGAAGACACCTTATAATAAAAATTATATAGGATTGGACCACAATAAACATAAGTCTTTAATTGATATCCGTTAAACATATAGATTCATATTTATCAACCAGATGATCATATATGAATTTATCTTAATCTTGAGTGTATTATAGACTCCTACTTGTTGAATTATTTGCTTTGACTTACATGAGTGAGATCAGTGTAGATCCCCAATCAATAATTTCGTACTTTGAGGATATGATTTAGTAAGTAGTTGGGAACATTCTATTAAATAGTGGAATCCATTCATTTTTACGAGAAGTAGAAAAGTAGTTCCCTTAAGGGTTGATTTAGGTCTTGAACAATAAGAGCACTTAACTTTTTGTTCATATATAAATGAAAAGATAAATTTATAAGTTGTTATGAATATATTGTTTAGTAGAGAATCAATAGTACTTAAGGATCAAAAAATAATTAGAGGGGTAAAACGAAGACTTTAACTTAGCTCTAATTATGAATTATTTATGAAAGGTTAAATCATATGTAGTGATTAAATCAATGGACACTGAAAAATTTCAAATTGTATAAAAACATCTGCAATTTTTAAAGTGCAATCTTATATTTTATTAGAGTAACTCTAAGATTAATAATAGTGAAATATTTAATTAAAGAGTTTAATTAATGATTCTGATATTATTAGAACTCAAAACTATAGTTCAATCAGATCTCCTTGACAGCTCATTTCACTATAAGAAACGTGTATATAGAATATTGTAATTGGATCGTTCGATTATAAGTGTTATGCAAGTAACAAAATTTGTGTTTACTTTGTATTTGAATAATATTGATTATTCAAATTATTTAATAATTAATTAGTTAATTATGAATTAAAAATTATTTAATTAATTTTATAAGAGATCTTGAATCCGATTCTCAGTAGTGACTCTGGTATAAATTAATTATAAATTAATTTATTAGAGATTATGAGTTCGATTTCAAAATAATATGAATTAATTTTAAATTAATTGTGTTATATAGGGTAAAAGTTTAATTTTAATAAAATTAGGGTCAATATTAATATTGATTAATTAAAACTCTAATTGTTTGCATATAAAAAGAAAAGAAATAGTTTCTTTTCGATGGAAGTTTTTGGTTGTTGTTGCACGCACGTTTGAGAAACAAAAAGAATAAAAAGTGTTTTTTCTATAGAAAATACAGAGAATAAGAATTTGTGTCTCCAATTTTATATAACCAAAATCAAACACTCACCTCTTATAAATATTGATTTGATTTTCTTTTTAAAAAAGAAATCAAAAGTAAGTGAACACAATTCTATATAATTGTGTCTACTCACTTGTTTCTTAGTTTAGAGACATATCAAGGAAGACAACGTGGTGAGCAATCCATAGAGATCAATATATATAAAAATCTTATTTTATTTCATTATTTTATGAATTCTGAGTTCTTGAGTTTGTTAAAAGTTTTGAAACTCAATCTTGCGTAAAATTCTTATTTTTATCAAAAACATTGTTGTTGTTTTTCCCTACATCTTTCACTGCTTCAGTTGCAGCAATATACTCTACCTCTGTGCTTGAAAGTGTCACTATAAGCTGCAATGTTGCTTTCCAACTAACTGGATTACCGGAAATAGTGAAGATGTAACTAGTAAGTGATCTCCTTTTATTCATATCACCTACAAAGTCTGAATCAACATACCCCGAAGCACAATTTGCATTGTTTTCAGCTTTGTAATACATAAGTCCCACACATTTTGTACCATTCAAGTCTGAATCAACATACCCCAAATCTTATTGTAATGCCTCTCAATGAGATTTCCCAGATTTAGCCATATACCTGCTAACTACACTCACCGAGTGAGAGATAATTAACTTGGTACAAATCGTTAAATACCTTACATACCCTACTGCATTGGCATAAGGTACCTTGGCCATATATGTTTCCTCTTCTTTTGTTTTAGGAGAGTGTTTTGTTGAGAGTTTGAAGTGGGTTGCTAAAGGAGTTGAAACTACTTTAGTAGTACTAATCTTGAATTTATCAAAATTTTTCTCAACATACTCTTCCTGAGATAGAAATAGTTGGCCTTTCTTTCTATCTCTGAATATGTTTATCCCTAGGATTCTTCTTGCAGGTCCAAGATCTTTCATTTCGAACTTGTTGCTCATAAGGCACTTCAACTTATTGATTTCAGCCTTATTTCTACTAGCCACTAACACATCATCTACATACAATAAAAGATATATATACTTATGATCTAGTAGTTTTTTACAATAAACACAACTATCATGCTTGCTTATATAATACCCAGTCCGCAGCATAAAAGCATCAAATTTCTTATACCATTGCCTAGGTGATTGCCTTAAGTCATACAAAACCTTCTTGAGCAAACATACTTGGTTTTCGTTTTCTTGACATTCATAGCTTTCAGGTTGAGCCATTAGCATTTGTTCTTTTAAATCACCATGTAAAAAAGTCGTCTTGATGTCAAGTTGCTCAAGTTCCATGTCAAACTGAGCTACAAAAGATAGCAACATCCTCATTGAAGAGTGTTTCACTACAGATGAGAAGATTTCATTGAAATCTACACCCTTTATTTGTGTGAAACCTTTTACAATCAACCTAGCCTTGTATATAGGTGGTTCAACATCAAGAATGCCATATTTTCTTCTAAAAACCCATTTGCAGCCTACCACTCTACACTTTTCTGGTTTTCTCACCATAATCCAAGTGCCAAAGTTCTTCAAAGAGTTGATCTCATCATCCATTGCAGTTATCCAGTTCTTAGCATCAGAACTGTTAACTGCTTCTTTATAAGAATTAGGCTTTTCACTTAGTACATCCACAACTGCTTCAAGTGCATAAGAAATAATCTTAGCATAACAATAGTTATTTAGAGATGTTATGTCTCTTCTAACTCTACCTCTAGCCAAGTTATAATTTGTTAAATCTTGCACTTCTTGAGCTACCACATCATGTTCTGGTTCAAGTTCATCTAGCCTTTGTCCATCTCTCTCTTCTTTAATTCTCTTTTACTACAGTTCTTGAACTTCAATTGGATTATCAGGAAACTTCACCTCAAGGTCAAATTTTCCATTGCCATTGCTAGCATCTGAAATGTCTTTTAATAATCCCAATATTTCAAACTCTTTGAAAACTACATCTCTACTAATAATTGATTTCTTTGTCATTGGATTCCATAACTTGTAAACTTTCACACCATCAGGATACCCAAGGAAAATACATCTAATTGTTCTAAGTTGTAATTTCCCTTCATTTACATGCACAAATCCAATACAACCAAAGATCCTCAAAAAACTGTAATCAATAAGTTTTCCAGACCACATTTCAATTGGATTTTGAAATCAATAGCAGCAGATAGATATCTATTTATTAGATGTACTGTAGTATGAGTAGCCTCTGCCCATAATTGAATTGGGAGATTTGCATTAGAGAGTATGCTCCTAACTCTCTCAAGGATGGTTTGATTCATCCTTTTAGCCAAGCCATTTTGTTGAGAGGTTTTTTTCACGGTTTTATGCCTAACAATTCCATTTTCATCACAAAATGTTTTGAATGCATCACTACAATACTCTAAGCCATTAGCAATTCTCAAGCACTTAACCTTTCTCCATGTTTGAGTCTCTATCATAACCTTTCATTTCTTGAATTTTTTCAAAGGCCTCATCCTTACTTTTCAAGAAATGAATCCAAACCTCTCTCAAGTAATCATCTACAATTGTCATGTAATATTTGCAATCCCCAAAAGATTGTGTTCCAGCTGGTCCTCAAAGATCACTATGGATATAGTCAAGGGTGCCTTTGGTTCTGTGAACAGCTAAGTTGAACTTAAGGCTACTCATTTTACCATACACACAATGATCATAGAAGTCTAATTTTTCTAATTTATCACCACATAACAACCCTTGTTTCCCCAATTCTGTGAGACCATTCTCATTAATGTGGCCTAGTCTCATATGCCATAAATTTGTTTTACTTAGGCTATTTGTTGTTGAAATCGAAGCTGACCCATAAACTACAAACTCCTTCAACAAATACAGTTCATTCAACTTTTCAGCTTTCATAACAACCATTGAACCCTTACAAACCTTTAGCATGCCTTTTTCAATCTTATAAAAATATCCTCCATCATCTAATATCCCAAACGATATTAAATTTCTCTTGAGTTCAGGTACATACCTCACACTTGTCAAGGTTCTGATCGTGCCGTCATGCAATTGTAACTTTATGTTTCCAATACAAGCAACTTTGCGAGTAGCATTTTTGCAAAGTTGCTGAGTCTACTTATTTATATATATAAATCATAATATTGATTTATTATATATATAACATCTAGTTATAGTCCTTCGACATCGAGTCATAAACATCTGGAGCTTCATTAATTGCTTCTTGCTCTTCTCTTAGCCCCTCCTGCAACAAAATATTAAAATAATTTATTAGTATATCTTTTTATTTGCTGTCAAGTTGAAGAGGTCTTTAAATGTACACGTTAACAAAAGTTTTGTCAGATAATCATCTTTAACATATAACAATTTTTCAATGAAGGTTTTTTATAATAAACTTTTAATCATCTTTAATTAAATTTAACCAAACTTACAGCTAGCTTTGATGTGTTCTTTTGCACGAATGTTCAATAAGAAAAGAAATCGACTTGTGAAAAACAAAATCGATTGCAAAAACCTTTTTCTCCCAATTTCTTTTTAAAATAAAATGTTAAACGAAATGAGAAGATATTAGTAAAATAGTTCACGAACCTTAAATTTTTTTTCCAAATATAGTAGCATGCATGAAAAACAAAAAAAAAATGGCAGGGCTCACGACTTCGAACTGAGAAATGGATTCTACGCTTATTATTGAAGACTTGTAATCCAATTTCTTCTTTTGGTTTAAGCTTTCTGTCCATACTCAAAGGATAGGTCTGCTTGAGGTAGTATTTATTATCAGGTTCCTTTTTTAAACTGGACTGCATATAATTTCCCTCTGTTTTTGGTCCCATCAGTATCAATCAATTCATAGCTCAATCCCTCTCTCAGATCCTGTCGTTGCTTTCCATCAAGCATGTCAAGCCAGGCTCCACAAGCTGGCAAATGGAAATTAGCACCTGAAGTATCATCTTTGTAAGTCTCATCTTATATTGTCTGCTATTCTACTGCTACTGCTGCTGCCTTCAACTCTAGACGATGATATCTTAGCTGCTCATCCATCACTTCCTTTTTCATAATAAATTAGATGAAGTTGGTAATCACTAAATCGAAATTTTACAGATAAAGGATCCTGTTTTAAACTATTACAAAACCAATTTGTAACAATACATAATTAAGCACTGAGTTGTAATATTGATTTATAATCAGGATTTTGCACCTAATTATAAGCCTCTGTTACTAATATGTGCATAAAATTTCTAGTGCGAAATTTTGCACAAGATAAAATGTGCAGGAATTTTTTATACCAGATCATTACTCCGTCTCCCATGTTTTGATATATAGGGAGTTGTGATAATTATTAATTTTGAAATTTTATTTAAAAGTCAAACTGGCTACGTAATTATTCATATATATTTCATCTCTCAATAAGGATGGTTTTAAAATTTTTATTTCAGGATAATAAGTTATCATTACTCATTTTCAGCGGATCTATTACTATAATAAGACTCGTTGAAAATGAGCAGTTGAAATTAAACATTCCGGTCTTCGAATCAATTTCCACTCTATGTACAAAGAGTCAACTAAAAAGTAAAAATCCAATTAAAAAAATTAGCGATTTTGAGCCATTAAGAATCAGAAACAAAATCAATACGCAACAAAGAGAAAAATTTTTCTTAAGTTCAAAATAATCCCCACGGTTATGTTTCAAAACATGGTTTTCTAACATTATAAAAAAAGAAAAAAAAGAAAAAAAGAGGCCATATGTATAACTTATATGCAAACATGCAAACTTCCATATTGTCTTCCAATCAATTTCTGTTCTATATGGAATGAGTCAACTAAAAGCAAAAAATTCATTAAAAAATCAACAAATTTATACCATTAGGAATTAAGAATAAAATAAGCACGAAAGAAAAATTTTTCTAAAGTCTAGAATAATCCCTATATTTTATGTTCAAAATTTTGGTTCTCTGATATCAAAAAACCACTTGCACATACATATATACTCACATATATATATATAAAAGATAAAGTTAAGAAAAAACATACTCGTTCT
>JAIZFV010000223.1:0-41650 GCA_021234005.1 Nephelium lappaceum | reverse complement strand
GATTGATTTTGTTTAAGTATGATGAAGAAATTCTGAAATGCATAGACTGGTTCTCTCTGTTCTTTTTTTTTTTTCTTTGCCCTCTCAGTTTTCAAATGTCTTGTGCAAAGTAGAAGTCCTGAGATGATTTTGGTCCTTGAAGAATATTTTCCATTTAAATGACGTTGATGTTTCATGTTTGGATCAGCCTCTTTGTTTCCTTTTGGTTATTTATTCTGAAAGAAAAACAGGTGCTCAGCATTATAGAGAGTTAGCTGCAAAATAGTTGTCCACATATTTATAATTTCACTTAAAGATGTTCATGGAGTCGCTTGAGTACACCTGCTTTCAAAATTATCTAAATTATTTATTTATTTTTTTAAATGAATAAATCATCCTGCTGTCATTGTTCCACATCAGATATTTTTTTGGTTTCCGCAAACCAACCATCTTAACTGTTAAAAATTGTGAACTGGTATTTTTTGTTCCCCTTTGATGTCCTAAATCTAATATTTCATGACATCATTGTTTTGAGAAAAATTAATGCTGCTACAGTCAGTAACTAATCACCCCTTTGTTTTCATCGTAAACAGAATGTGGAGGGAAATCAAACTATTGGCTGGATCAATACCTGTTGTTGCGTCAATGTCTGATGTGGCGGCAAGTGGAGGATACTATATGGCAATGGCAGCGCAGACCATCATTGCTGAAAATTTAACCTTGACTGGTTCAATTGGAGTTGTCACAGGTGAACCTATCAATTTATAATTCAAGAAAATCAAAGTTTAATCTAAGTATGTGTGTTGTTGATTCTGTTTAAGCCTTCTTACCATTGAAGACCCTCATCTTGTTTAAAATGTTCTAGAAGAAAGGAGAGCCAGGATATCATGTACTGCATCTATGAAAAAATGAGACAATATTTGGTACACACTGTAGAAACTATGTGACAATTGTTAATTAATATTTCAAAATGAAGCTTTATGTAATGGCTTTTTAAGCTGGAAAGATGCCCTAACAATATATGCTGTCCTATGCCCTAACTTTAAGAACATACTTGTATAGTCACCTTATAACCAATAGATATGCTTCCAGATGTCTCCTATTTTCTATGTTGACTAACTTGGTGTCTGGTGCTCACTTAAATATTCCCTAACAAAGGATGCACTTTGTTAATAAGTATTACCCCGTGGTATTGATATTCCATATCAGTCTGTGAGTGTGAAAATGTTGTCATAATAAGTGTCATCATCTCTCTAGTATAAAGTTTTTTTTTATTCTCATGCGAACTGCTTGTTGATTATTGAAGTTGCTAATGATGTATGAATTGCATTTTCTGTAATTTGGGTTCTTTTACTTTATAGCATGTTTTATAGTTTGTGTGAAGTGTAGGTCAATAATGCCTTCAATGCATTGGTACAGGGAAGTTTAACCTGGGCAAACTGTATGAAAAAATTGGCTTTAATAAAGAGATCATATCAAGGGGTAAATATGCTGAGATCCTTGCAGCTGATCAGCGACCTTTTAGGTAAGTGGTCTTTTTGCATCTTAGATACATCAATTTGTATCGGTCAAATGAAACAAAATGCGATATAGTTTATCATATAGTTCTGTGTCAAGTTAAATTATGGGTATTATCACCAGTCATGGCCATTCTTCACAGAGATAACTTCTGGTTTGGGACTCTCTGCTTGACTTGTCTTTTCATATGCTCCAATATCTGACAAAAAAGATGAAATTCATTTATTTATTTATTTTTTGATAAAAAGTGAATGTTTAATTTTACAGACCAGATGAAGCAGAACTCTTTGCCAGAGTCTGCGCAGAATGCATATAAGCAGGTTTCGGGATAAGGCAGCATTTTCAAGATCAATGACTGTATGTTACTCATTTAACATTGTCTCTTCTTTTCCTTTTCTTTTTCTTTTTTTTTTTTTTCTCAATCTTTTTTTCTTTGATAATCGCTTTAGTTTTGTGATTATTCTGTCTCTAGGTAGATGAGATGGAAAAGGTTGCACAAGGCAGAGTTTGGACCGGTAAGATGCAGCTTCACGAGGTTTAGTGATGCTATTGGTTGGGTTTTCTCGAGCTATTGCCATAGCAAAGCCAACAGGCTGGTATACCTCAAGACAGACAGGTAGGTTCTCCGGTTTCTTTTTGGTATTTTTATTAAAAACAAGAAAAAAAAGTTTTTTTGATGTTAATATTAGGGGAAAATCCTAGTTTTCCCCCCTGTAGTTAATGTAATCGCTAAGTTCCCCCCCTGTAGTTTCTGAAAATCCTATGTTACCCTTCTGTTAACTCTGTTAGTGAGAATTGATTTCTGATTATAATAGTGAGCCGAAAAGACCAAACTGCCCCCTCAACACAGTAACCATCCAGAACACCAACTGTCCTTCAACCGGAAAACCGTCCAAAACACACCATCAATGTCCAGAACACCAAATTGCCCCTCAACCCAGACACATTCACTCATCTCTCTTCACCAAATCATCATCAAAAGGCAACAGCAACATAACACAAACATCATCATCAAAAAAACACAACAGCAACATAACATAAAAAACACAAAAACAAAAAAATATTCTGGATTGAGAAACCCCAGAAATCCTTTGGTTTCCAGCATTGAACTGTGCTGGAAACCTAGAGATCATCTGGGGTTTCCAGCGGCGGAAACCGATAGATCTATGGGGGTTTCCGACGTGGAAAACCCATAGATCGATCTGCGTTTCCACGCGAAACCCAGATCCGATCTGGTTTTCAGCATCGGGAAAACCCAGATCGAATCTTGGTTTCCGCGCCGAAACCCCGATCTGGGCGGGTTTCCGCGTAAAACCCAGATCTGATCTGGGTCCCGCTGCGGAACCCCAGATCGGAATCTGGGTTCCGCAGCGGGACCCAAGATCGGATCGTGGGGGTTCCGCAGAGGGACCCCAGATCGGATCTGGGGGTTCCGCAGAGGGACCCCAGATCGGATCTGGGTTCCGCTGCGGCACCCCAGATCGGCTCTGGGGTCCCTCTGCGGCACCCCAGATCCGATCTGGGTTTCCGGGAACCCAGCTTCGAGAAGAAGAAGAAGAAGAAGAAGAAGAAGAAGAGAGAGAGAGAAAGAGAGAAAGGAAGAAGAAGAAAAAGAAGAAAGAGAGGAAGAGAGAGAGTGGAGTTTTTTTTTAAATTTTTAAATTTTTTATTGGTTTTGATCACCACCGTCCATTTTAAAGATGGACGTGGAGATTGTTTTCAAATTTTAAATATTAAATTATTATTTTATTAAATTTTTATATTTTTTATATTTTATTTCACTTGGACGGTTTTGCCCTTCCATATTAACGGTCAACTGTTGATTTTTAACGTTCAAATTGACGGTAGGGGGTTTTTTGGATATTTTAATAAACTATAGGTGGTTTTTATCCATTTTGTAAATCAATAGGGGGGATATTAGCGATTTTTTAAAGCAAGGGGGGATTTTGGCTATTTCATCAAACTACAGGGGGGAAATTAGGATTATCCCTAATATTAATCAGTTTTAATTGTTTTGAATTTTCAAGTTACTTGTTCAGACTTCCAAGTGTTTTTACCTAGGATTGAGTACTGGTGTATATGAGATGCTTTGGTTGTGTTTTCAATGAAAGATACAGTGAGACTGGTTTCTGTATCACTGTATGTCCTTGCCCAAGCGAGAGAAAGCTAGTTTTTCTAGATTTTGTTTGAGCCGTTCAGAGGATCCAGATGCCTGCCATCTCATCTGCTTATGGCAAGTTTTAGCCAGGCAGGTAATTAAAATATAAGCATACATGGCTTACCATTTCACTTATGTCCTTAGAATTCAGACTCCACAGGTCATGTCAGTGCATTGATGTCTACAAAGCTGTCTAAGAACTTGTGCATTCAAGGTGGCTACTGTAGGTTAAAAAAGTAATTTTCTGCTTATGGGAAACAATTTGAATTTAGAGCATGATCGATCAGTCTCCTAGAGCAGCTTAAATATAAGGTGACCAGAAAAAACAAGAGGTTATTTATGAGAACTACTCAGATTGTTTGTCTTTTTTATTCTAATTAGATTGTGGATTATCTCTGCATGTCATTACTGACAGAAATAATAAGTATGTGTGTTTTCGGTTTATTGAACTCATTTGATATGTGAACACTTGCACTGCACTAGGTTACTCTGGTAGAACTGTCAAAACCATCTCCTTCACTGCCGGAAATCTTAAGCAGCATTGGAAATTCAATAGCTGGAGTAGACAGAACGTTGAGAGCACTGTTACAGGACTTGTCGTTTTCCAATGGAGTTCAAGCTCGGATGGACGGAATCTTGTTCCAGAGGCTGGAGGAAGTTACATATGCTAACCCCATCCTTGGTCTAATCAAAGACTACCTCAGTTCCCTCTGACCTTATTTCACTAAATCCACAGCCTTGATGTTTGTTTCTACTCCAGTTTGTTTTTGTTGGGAATCAGGTAGGATGCATTGAAGAAAAGAAGAGGAGTTGACGCATTGAAGTGTATGCGGACCTTGAGATGACCATCAACGAGCCTTGCGATGGGTCGTTCAAGCTATAGAAGCCAAAAACTTGCAGTTCCTGTTGGAGCAAACAGAATGTCATTTATGTACTTAGAACTACAATTGCTCCCCGATTAACATCTGGATTCTTGTTTGTAAATGATGAAATGGCAACGGTTATTAATTAAATTATTTTGGTGGGGGGAATTCTATTTCATTTTTTATCCTCTTATCATTTTGTAACTGGTTTTAAACTGTATTAGAATCTGGAATCTGATAACCTGTGAAGAAATTGTTAGGCAATTTTTATTTTAATACCTAGATGAAAGTTGAATTATTGAACGAAAGTAATTATTCATAACCTACTTTTGCTAATCTACAAATGAAAAAATGTTTGCATGTCTTTCATGGCTTATGTTATGAAGTGCATTGGAGAATATATATTATATATAATGACATTGTTTGTAATTTGCCTTAAAATTAATTAAATTTACTCAAGATATAGGAAAAATTTAATTAAAGCTTATCAGGTTTATCAAAACTTAAATTTTATTGGATTCAATATGCTGGGATATAAAGTTTATCGAATCTGTTTTGTTGAAGTATCTATATAATATATGTTCTCAAACTGACATTGATTTGAATTTATCTTAAAATTTATTGGATTTATTTAAAGAGAAATTTTTCATAAAATTGTTTTACTGTTGATGTGATAAAACGAAGTAATGAAATATTGCCATTTTATTTTTTATTTTACTTTTTCTATTAATTTTTTATTTTTTAATTTTTCATCGATCCGTTTCAGCTATGAAACAATTCCCTGAATTTTTTTCACTTTATTCCATACATAGTCAACATTTAATTACTGTGTATCGAGACCATGTTGGAACTTAAATTATATTGGCTTCATTAGATTAGAATATACAGTTTATCGAATTTATAGTTGATCGAATTTATTATGATGAAGTATAAAGATTAATTGTATTTTGCTTTTTGTTATTCTAGCTAAGATTTGAATGATACATATTTTAGGTATCGTGTTATTTGACAATGTGATTTGTGATAAATTATTTTTAAAGAATTTTTAAATTTTCTGGTGGTTCACAATGGGATGTGGATTTCACTTCTTAAACCTGTAGGTGGAAACTCGTATCCAAACCTATGAAATTTCATAAATTCTTATGCGGGAGTAAAAAACATTGAAGGAGTTGGATATAGATTTTGACAAACCAACCCGATCTACCTCTATGACTCTGAAAACTTGTACAAATAGTAAGACCAAAGCAAATTAAGAATTTAATAATAGAGAAAATAATTTTACTAGCATTCTTTACTGGATAACTTTTGACATTACACTATATTAATAGTTGGAGTTTATGTGATACCTACTTCGGTTTAAAATAAAAAATACCTTTATAAATAAAGGAAAAAACAAACATTCCTTCATTCTTCAACAGTGAAGACATTATAAATAAAGAGAGAGAGAGAGGGAAACAAAACACAAAAACACAAATCTTAGATCCTTCTTTGATCCATAAAATTATGTTCACCATCTTTCAGTTTTCAAATATAAAGAAAATACAAAAGGAAAGAAAAAAAAAAACAAAAAAACAAAAAACAAAACAAACAAAACAAAACCTCAAACCATCTAAACTAAAATCAACAGAAAAAGAGACAAAAACATTGGAATTGAAAGCTCTAATCCACCCACTGTAACTCAAACTTATCTCGGACGTCTCAAACTTGAACGTCCCGAACACACTAGAATGTCCCAGGTTCGGGATGTCGATGTCCCTAACACATTGAGACGTCCTAAACATACGAAGATGCTGCGAACCAAGAAGTCTCGAGTTTTGAGACGTCCGGGACATTCAAGACTTTGGGTGCAGGATGTTAGGGACAAGTTCGAGTTTGAGATTCAATCATGCACCCTTCAGGATATCTTCATCTGCTAAAAAACAAAATCGAGTTATTCATAAAGAGAGAGGGTGGTGTTAAAAGAGAGTTTCAAAATAATAGAGAGAGCAAAAAAGTGTGATGGAAAATTTTTTTAAAAAAAAAAAACAAAGAGAGAGGAAAGAAAAATTGGGGTGGCAAAACGGTTGGTGTGTCGGATTGAGCTGAATTCGATTCGATTCGTTTCGTTTTGATGAATTATACCAATTAAACACGAATTCGTTAAGAAGCGAGTTAATATTTTTGGGATTCGACATGAATTAATTTATAAATGAATGATACGACACGACACGATTAATTCGTTTATTAGTTGAATCATAAATATTCAAATTCATTAAGCCCGTTAATTTGTTTAATCCTATAACTTATTTAACTCATTGAATTCGTTTAAAAAAAGTCAATTCTAAATCTTCATCAATATAAAATCCAATTTGTACTTTTGCTTAAATTCTATTAAACAACAGCCAAAAATGCACTTCGATTAAACCAATCAAAACCCATAATCTTCTCCTTCATCGTGTTATCCAAATTAATATATCATAAACTCAAAAAAAATGAAAATAAATAAAATAAAAAGAAAAAAAACAATCCAGAAAAATAAAAAACCAAAAAAAACTTATATCAAGCCAAGAACCATTTTTCAACAAATAATCCAAACGCAAGCCTTTTTTAATTGCATAGATATCTAGCACAAATGTTGAAAAGCATAGTAATTCGTTAACTAAAACAAAAAAAAAAAAAGTATATTTACACAAATTAAAAAAAATGCAACTTGCACCAAAACCTTCCTGAGATTTGACGAAATTACACAAATATTACGAGGTTTAGATAACTCACAGTGGACAACTACCTGTGGTTTCAAAAACTTGCAACAAACCTACCCCTATTGTTAGTCAACCATGGTTAAATCAGCAATTTGTAAAGGCTATGGTCAATAGTTGGAGTTGCACAGAGAATCAAATATTTAAATTAAAAATAAGATTTTTAAATTACCTAAAACTAATATTAAAACGATTAAAAAAAAAAAAAAAAAAAAAAAAAAAAAAAAAAAAAAAACCGACGGCATTAGCTTCTACCTCCATCATCATCACTCTCTCCTCATCTCCATCTTTTATAGTTATGAAAATCATCAAATCATTCATCATCATCAAACCAACCAAATCATTATCATCATCAAACACCCAAATTAAACAAAATATATCAAAGTCATGAAAATTACTAAAATATTATTCAAAAATAATAAAATAAAACTTGGTCTCCATGGGAGACCAGATGGGAAACCAGGTTTGTTTTTTTTAATTTATTTTTATGTTTTATTTTCAAGTTAATTTTTTTTAAAAAATGTATAATATATTTAATTTTAAATTTATTGAAGGGTATTTAGAGTCTTTTTAATATTTTTCAACCATTGACCATGAGGGATTCAACCAGTTATTGACTTATGACAAGGGAGGTTCGTGGCAAAGTTTTTTAAAACCTCAGGAAGTATCCGTGCGAGTTATCCCAAACATCATCATAGTTTGTGCAATTTCACCAAACTTCAGGAGTTTGTGCAAATTTGCCCAAAAAATAATAAGCAACATTAAAAACGAAAAAGAACCCCAAGGGTGGATCTGTGAAATGACGTCGACGCACAAGTATCTAGACAATCAGATTGAGCACCTGATTAAGTGTAAGTTGTTAGAGAAGGCGGGACGAAGACGCTATGATGAGGGCGGGATGGTAACTATGAGCCGTGAGGGAGAAGAGTGGTGGTGATCATGAGAGAGGTGGGTGGAATGGGTGGTGGTGATCATGAGGGAGGCGGGTGGAATGGGTGGTGTTGGCTGCCGACGAAAATGGTGACCGACCGTGTGTAAGGCTTGAGGGAGGAAGAGGTGGAAGAAATGAATGGATAAAGGATGGTGGCTACCAAAATGAGTTAGATCTAGGACTGGGTTAAATATGTGGATATATATATAGATAATTACACACTAACCCTATAATATGTCAATATTATGATTTTACATTTTTACCCCTAATTTAATCGTGTCAACCCGTGATTCATTTAAGAAAACCAATTCAATTCATTTAACAAACGGATTAAACGTATTGACACGATTACGACATAAATTTTGTTTAACTCAAACCCACACCTACTTATTTTTCACGAATTTGTATTGACTCGTTGTGTTATGACCCATATTACCACCCCTAGAAAAAATTGAAGAAAGTAATGAGTTTTGTCTCATTCATTAAAAGTAAAACAAAAGTCTTCTCATTTAGATGTCATATAAACTAAAGGGTAAATTGCACAAACACCCTCGAGATTAGGCGGAATTATACCAATATGAGGATTGAGGGTGTTTGCGATATTCGCATTAAGGTACTTGAGGTTCCAATAATTTAAAACAAACCTTCCCTACCATTAAAGAACTATCAACTAACCGACATTAAATGCCACTAGGCAAGGGTAAATTGTCAAAGGACATTATATTATTATTTTAAATTTAAAAAATTATTAAAATATAAAAATTATTAAAAAATAAAAATCTTCTCATCATATTTTTCATCCTCAATTCCCCAATCCCACCATCTCTCCATTCCATCATCATCCATCAACTTCATCATCTCCACATCACCCAAATCAATTTTCATGAAAATTAAAAAAAAAAAATGTATAAAAAATCCAATCAATCTCCAATCTTCAACGATGGAGACCCTTTGGTCTTTACCTGTGGAGACTAGAACTGGACTCGATTGCTAAAGACCAAACTAGTTCGGTCTAGTCTTCAGCGATGAAAACTAGAATCTGATCCTTATTGCTAGAGACCAGATCGATCTGGTTTGGTCTCCAGCGATAGAGACCAATTTGGTCTCCTTCGCTAGAGGAATCTAGTCTCCATTGTTGGAGCAACAATAGAGACCAGATTTGGTCTCCAGTAATGGAGATCACAACTTGGTCTCCATTTGGAGTTTCCATCTTAAGACTAGATGGAGACTTAAAAACCAAAATTTGGTCTTCACCAAAGATTAGATTTGGTCTTCGGTGATGGAGACTAGTTTTTTGGTCTCCACCGGAGACCAGAAGATTAGAGCATATATATATTTTAAAGTTTTTTGTTTTTTAATTAAATTAAAATATATATTATATTAATTCTAGATTTATAAAAAAAATAAAATTTCGATTTGAAGGTTATTTTGGTCTTTTTATACCTTTGATCATTGACCATGAGGATTTAACGATGATTGACTAATGGTAGGGAAGGTTTGTGTTGAATTAAAGGAACGTCAAGTAGCCTTAATGTGAGTATCGCAAACACCCTCATATTGGTGCAATTTCGCCTAACTTGGGTAAGGTTTGTGTAGTTTGTCCTAAATAAAGTTTGATTGAGTGGCAAGGAATTTTGTCATGGGTAATCTAGTGCCAAAAGCATCTATTTTCTCTTTAAAGAATATTTGAGGCATAGGTGTTGGGCAGTGCCATCGGCAACTACCATAGCAAACCAAGCCACCATTCGATGCTAAATATAAGTTAAGAGGTTGAAATTGAAGTGTTTACAGTATTTTATATATATATAGCTATGAGTCTACATTATTAAAAAATTTATTCTAATTTATTATCCAAATGATATTATAAGTTAATTTGTAACTATTTATAGTCAGTACATGATCTCTTAATCAATGTGCTTATTACAATTCAACTTATCACCTAATTTGGATAAATGTTTTAAAAGCATAGCATTATTCTGTAGCTATTTATAGTCTGTCAGTTGCTTTAAAGATTTTAACTTGGATTCTTAACGAAAAGACCCTATGAAATACAGCCAATTGCATAATTACTCCTAAAAATATGCTTGAAAAGTTGCCTCAAAATACCTAAAATATCCTATATATCAATACAATCCTATATGCTTTCTCACACTAGTATAAATCCTCTTCTAACCGAAAGCACACCCTTGCTTGAAGAACACCTATTCCATCAGTTCAATTAATTTTCTTTGTTCGTTATGTTGATTACTATTATTTATGAGAAATTTGAATTAAACTTAGATTGACACATAACTTTTGGTTCTAGAGTTCTGACTCTTCTTATCAATTGGTATAAATTGATTTGGACATTTTTGTTATCAATTTTTTTGTGCATTTTTCGTAGTTCTAAATGGATTTGTTGAATTTAGGAAAATAAAATGGTCAGTTTTGGTTGAACTTTTAAAAATTGGATGATAGAAAATTTTATGTTTTCAGGCAGGCCTAACCTGAATCACAGATTATTTGTCGAGTCAGACAAAGTGAGTAAGGGTATTATAGGTTTCTTGGGACAATTTTGTATTTTTCTTCGGTTAAGGATAATTATGCAATTGACTTTATTTTAAATTAAACCTTATTAACTTTAGGGATACAGTGCATATGCAAGTAGTTGATCTTCCTTTCTTAATTAAAAAAAAAAACAATTAATTCAAAAGTTAGATCATCAAAGAGATATCTATAGTTTCCAGGCGTTTAGAAAGAACGGTTTTAAACCAAAAAATAATAATAATTAAACTGTAATTAATGGAGTAATAATGCTAGAATTCTTAATTTTCAGATAAGAGTTTCAACCCAAACGATGAAAGAAGAATTCAAATGTAAAATCCACAAAAATAATCAGATAATTAATATAAAATATTAATGCCACTAAATATCAATTGAGAGACATACCCACTTAGATGAAGTTTTGTCCTAACATGAGGGAAGTTAATATTGATATTACTCTTGCAAATCAGTTCATAGCATAACACACGATGTGGCCAACTAGCCAAGTTGATTCAATCTCTATTGAATTAAGAGATTTACGTACCAATCCAATCACATCAACCCTTAACGGAAATTTAATTTAAGCCTTAAATCAAAATTCAAGGGTTGCACAGTTAATTACTAGAGGACATATGATCATTCTCTTTCGTAAATCTAACTTGGGAAGTGTCACCTTTACGGTCACATGTTGATAAGGAGATGTAATGGTTCAATTACTTAATACGACAGAAGTGAAATTTCATATCTTGAAGACTTACTTTAAATGCAGTTGTCTCGACTATATCTTGGATGAATTCCAGAATTAAAAAAAATACAAATAACCTCTTAGAGTAATGATGAGACAACTATGATAGCGAACGAGGAAAATGCAAAGACGTCCAAAGTGATGCATTTGAGCCACATGGCAGTGGGATTGTGATTGCTATATAAATAGCCGTAACTGCCAGCAACAAACCAGCTCGCCTCGAGCAAGGTAGCTACTTGTATAATTTTGGAGCCAAGAACTGGCGAGGAAGAGAAAAGTGAAGGAAAATATGATTGCTAGAGACGGAAATGGAAAGATATAGGGAGTGGGTGTGAATCTGCATGGATTGGAGAGCTATTTCCACAGCTGAAGGCAAGCAAAATCCAATCATTATCATGGCCCAGTCTAGATTATGCTGAATTGGCAACTGGAGCAGCATGGTCTGAGGAGCTGCTGCTGCTCCATAACTGCTGGTGGAGGTGGCATGCGGCTGCCGGCGAGAGTACTTGGGACATTCTGGGACAATGGAGAGGAAGAAGGCTTTGAAAACCATTTACTAGGTCCAATTAATTGATGATGCCAATCGAGATAACAAAGCAACTGCTGTATAAGTATGGTTAGAGATAACTCTAGCAAAGAATAAACGTGTATTTAAAAGAGTGAGCTGTGCGGGGGACGCCTGCCGCATGGACACAAAAAAAGACAAGACAATCACAGTGGTGAGCAAATGGCTTCTCAACCTGTGCGCTGCCACCACGATTAAGTCAAGGTAAAAGCATAAAATTGTCCACAATTAGACAGCCGAGTTAAATACTTAAAAATAACGTTATTTTTTCGATTCTTGAGATTTGGCTTAATTTGTCAAGACAAAACACTCACCTTGTTCGAGCAAAAGAATTTTTTTATTGGGTATCTTTCTAATTCTAATAAAATTAAAATGGTAAGGACGCAGATGTAACCACCAAAGCCTAAGACAATTTGACTTTGTAATCCCCATATTTTATTAAGAAAATTTGTTATAAGAATATCCCTTGACAAAATGACTAACAAGGCCAAAATAATTAGATTAAAAATAAGTCAAAGTGCTTTTTGTATACACATCAACCTTCCCATAACACCGTATTGAGCTCATTGTTAAATCCTTAATGTTGCGTCCAAAAAATAGTATATAGACTTTTAGCCCAACGAGGCTCAAGAGAGCAACAAGCCCAAGCCTTAAAAGGGTGATGGCACTATGAAGTCCATGAGTCAATGCCACATCAGCAAGTGCCACGTAAACAGGGAATACATAGGTCTATCGCCCTAAGTAGCAACTGCTAGAGCCACTCAAATTCCAGATAACGGCTCGCAGTATTGCGGCTTGCAGTTTTCTTTAATGCTGCAAAATTTCTGAACAGGAAGAATTCTATATCAGGCCAAAGAATCATTAAACAGGAAACTTCCAGCATAATATTTTGATTCAAATATAGTATACTTAATGCGGTTTTATGTAAAATAGAAAAGAAATATAAATATAAACAAAAACCTTAGTACCCCATAAATAGGGTCATTTACAATAACAAAAAAATGAGGATTCAACCCCTATAAAGCTCTACTAAAAATATAGTTCTTCACCCAAGCTATAAGATAACCGTGAACGTAGATTTAGTTCAAATGCGGTCGAATCATATTAAAAATTCATTAATCTCTTTATTTACTGTTTTTTGCATCTTTATTGTTTTATTATTACATCATCACTACACTTATTCAATCATCATTTGCATTCAATTCCCATTAATTTGAAGGTTGATCGATTTTTTAGATCAACAATTTGGCACTAAAGGAAGGGCTTGAACATCCGAGTCTATTAAGGTTTTTGCAATAAATGCACGTTACTTCCTTTATTTTTATTAATCAATGGCCAGAAATTCCCGTTCACGTGCAGGTGCCTCTCACAAGAGTGCGCGGATAGATAGCCTTCCAAGTTTAAAGAAAATGGCAGATTCGGTGCAACAAACACCACATTCCGAAAACTAGCAAGAGGTGGGGTATGGTCATGTCCAAGCAAATCCAGATCTCATGGCAAAATCAGCAGAAACAAGCTATGTAGAATCTACCTCCTATCAATGCAGCTGTTAGACAAACGGACATTCCAAACCCGACGACTGTTGCGGCCAGGTAAAACGCAGTAGAGGATGCCTTGCAAGCATTAACCAGGACGTCCAAGAGCTAATTCAGGGGCCAAAAGCACCCATTTGTGAATAATGTGCAGTTGGAGAACCACCCATTCTCATGATGAACATCCCCAACAAGTAGGTCGTGATTGATGGCAAATTTGTAGTGTGCAAAGCACTCAACAAAAACACAATACAAAAATTTATACTAGAAACTCATGCAAGTATACATGATCCTAAAGTAATATAACAGTAAATAGAGTATTGTTCTGACGAAGACTATCTAAATTATACATGTTAAGTATTAAATTGATCAAGGCTATGCATTATCCAAACTATCAAAATAATAAATTGTGAAATTAGAATGGAAATAAAATAAAATAACAATTAATTAAACTAAATTCAGCCAATGATATTAGACGTCGTCACCCTTTTCTACAACAAAAACTTGGTCGAGGATGTGAGTGGACCATAAGCTTCGAAATTTTCTTGAGTCAGCAATGTTCTGGCTGACCGCTCCATAGGATCGAGCTCGAGGATACGATCCAAAACTCCTTGTTCTCCTTCAATGATCAAAGGAGCAGTAACTTTCAAGCCTTATGAGAAAACAAAAGGAAAAAACAAACAGTTGATTAGTAGGAAAACTGTACACTGTGATAAGTTGCTCAAAGCACAAAAGAAGATACTTACTTGGAGACGACACAAACCACGATGTTTAACAGACAAGTTCTTCACCCAAAAATAGTGATACTTATATTCTCCGATGTTAGACTTAACCTCGGTAATCAGCTTGTTGAAATGACCTCTCTACAGGATAGATAACGGAACCCCTCATTGGAGTTGGGATTCTTCTTCAACTGGACAACTTGTTGGAACACGTCTAGACTATGAACTAGAGGCCTGTGCTTCTAAAATAATATCAAGAAATCATAAAGAAGGTTATGGCTATTGGGAGAAAGCTAGAAAGGAGCCACCCCAGGAGTTTAAAACCAATTGAAAAGAGGGATGGAGAGGAAGAAGAAGACCAGCTTGCATCTGGAATACACTCATTATCATATAAGATTTTGGGGGATAAGTTGCTAAGTCATCTCCTTCTTCTTTCACAAAAAAAAAAAAAAGAAAAAAAGTTTCACTTGAGGTGTCCATCTCCTTCTTTCACAACAGTGATAAATTTTAGGGTGTCACCTCAGCCACCCCCAAGACTTAGCCAATTCGATTTTTTTTTCAATATTTTAATTATTTTTAAATATAAAATATGTATTATTAAAGTTTAATTAATTAATTCAACTAATTATTGTTGTTATAATAAAGTCACATATATCAAATTAAAATTTGTCTAAAAGTAAATATTTTTCTTTCATTATTTAATGATATTTAAATAATTTCATGTTCTTAAATAAAAAATTTAATTTACTATTATTAATAATAATATAATATTGATTATATTTTACTTTGTATTTTAAATATTTATCATGATTATTGCATTTAAGCTTATCAAGTTTGAGTTTGTAAATATAAAAAAATATTTCATATAACGATTCAACATGATATGTAATATACTAATATGTTATGTATTAAGTTTTTAAAAAAATAAAAATAAATAAATAAACAAACAATTGTCAGGTACTAAAATTTTTGTACAGCCAAAATGAGTGTTGCTCTTATCGGGGTCGTACGCCCACCTCTTTGGTCCCAAGGAGATTCTGAATTCCCAAAAAAATGTTTTACTTGGGGTGTCACCTCCCTCTTTCACATCAGTAATAAATTTTGGGGTGTCACCTCAGCCACTGGTACAGCGACAAACCCATAAATTGATATGGGAGAGGGTAATTAAAAATAATAATAATAATAATAATAAATTTAAAAAAAAAAAGAAAATTTTATTTTAATTATCAAAAATTTAAAAAATATTACATTTTTTAAATATTTTAAAACAGTATTTTTATTCCTAATTATTTTAAAAACTCTTAAAAAAAATTCAAACTATCAATCAATTAATGGTCAATGGTTACTTTAAACAATTTAAATTATAATTAATAATTAAAATTCAGAAGTATTTTAAGAAATTTAATTTATAGATTCATTATTTTACGAGAATAATCCGGTAATTTATGTATTATTAACAATCGTCAATAATAAATATATATTTTTATATATTATGTCAATGTTCACCCTCAATTGAGTGATGATTTGAATTTTTTTGAAAAGTTTTGAAAAAAAATAAAAGATGAAAATAACTGTTTTTAAAAAAATTTTAAAATATGATATTTTTTAAAATTTTAAGGATTAAAATAAAATTTTTTTAATAATAATTAAAGTTTGATATCATATAGATTTTTTATTTATGAATTCTATGCCCCAAAAAATTTTATGTTAAATAAAAGTAATTGAGGTCTAATCGAAACTACAGTATCTATCAATTTTTTTTTTTTTATTAATCTCCTATTTGATTATTTAGTCAAAACTATTTATATTTATATTTATATAAAGTATAAAATTAATTATTAAACTAAGAAATATGACATAAAGAAAATTATATATCATATATTTCGTTAATTAAGAAATAAAGATTTAGTTCTCAAAGTTATAGATTATAAATAACTTAACTTATAGTAATACAATATATTCCTTGAGTTTTCATACAACAAGTTTATATTATAAATGCACAATTAATACTACAAATTCAAGTAGGAATAAGACCTTGGTTAAGCCGAAAATATTATAAATAACAAAAATGTTAAAAAGAATACAGGTAATTAATAAAACAAACACTAAGTAAAAATATATTTTTTTTTTACAATTTAGAAAACAAGGGATTTAAACTTGAACCTTGACTTTATTGAGAAGTGTGATTACCAATTAGACCATACCTACAATCATAATTAATCATAAGTATTGTAAAAATGTTAACAAATAGAAGAGATAAAGAAAACACATCATAAAGTCAAGAAAAAAATGAAGAAAAATAAATAAATATTATAAATGACAAAAATATTCAAAAGAATATAGCACTTAAGATCGAGAAAATTCTGGTAAAAGAAAAATTAAGATTGAGACAATTGAGTTGCATTGCTATACTTGGTAACAGAAGAAAGAAAAATTAGACCTATAATTTTACAATTGAATTGAGGAAATATAGAACGTATTAAATCTATGTATAATAGTTTAATCCACAGGCATATAACTATAAGTGTTAAAATATATATAAGAGATTGTACATCACTTCTTAGCAAAGTGATTAATAACCTCCTCCATTCGCTTAGGTATTGAGTGGTGTAATTTCCACTAAAGACATTTTAAAGATTATGTGAATAGTTATTTTCTTTTATTGTGAAGTAGTTGTTTTTTATGGGTCCCTAACCTTTAATCCTCTAGGCGACCCATCCGACACCCCACAGTAGACTTCCAGTCGAGATCCGCTCCGACTGAAAGGTTCTCGTGAAGTTAAGTCATTTTCTTTTTAACTGAAAATCATTTTCTAAACTCTTTATAAACCTTTTGTAATGTGGAATTCGGTGGGAATTTTTTTCGCCTTTTAAAGCACATTTGTAAAATATGGTTTATAAAAATTTCGATAGCACGATGGCCGCATTTCTGAAAATCCAACCTATAAGAAAACATCAAGAAAACTGTACATTTCATATGCAAATAAGTTTCTCAACTTCCGAGCCCTAGGCCTTCATTTCAAATCCACAAATCAAACCACAACCTAATTTATAAAATTTCAAAAGCAACTTGAATATTTCCTTTCATGATATGCATTGAGTGCAAAAGTTCAAATTCAAGTCCAAGTTCAAAATTTACAAAATGGCACATTCATGAAATCATATTCATGGTAACATAAAAAAAAAATACAAAGCAAAAGCAGCAAAACTCGACGACGCTTAACTACTCTATGGTGGGGGTCTCTGTAACCGTTGCACCTACCCTTGCACTGGGGTGATTTTAGTTTTGAAAAAATAAAGTAAATTGTGAGCTATATAAGCTCAGTGAGTGTTACCATTCAAACTACTTTAGGAAAAATACCTCCTAAAATCATTTATTTAAAACATATGCAATTGTTTAAACGCCATATAATAGAAATGCATAAAATGAAAACCTCAATTTAATACGCATATCAATATAAGCATGTGCTAATAAAAATAAATCATGCGTATTAAAAATTAAACAAGCAGCCGTTAACATTTCTTTCATGCTGTAAATCATAATAGTGGTGGCAATACATTTTATTAAATCATTTACATGAAATAAAATCAAACCAGCATTGCCTATATATCACTTGGCACCTTAGGTACATGACTGAGTAGAATTTCCCATCGCTCCAAGCGGCATTACTCATCGCTTAGGTCATTTGTCCGGTCCCACGTAGCGGAAAACTACATCGCTACGGGAAGCTAGCCATTATATACTTCTATACGTGTATGGTTGACTTATTGACTGCACTAACTGACTCAATCCCTTTTCGCGGGTATGTCCTACTGTTGGTTTAGTTAGTGACAGACACCCCTGATACTACCATGCACATTTTTAGGGTACTCTTCACCGAGAACAACTCACTGAGATACAATTTGAATAGAAACAATTGCTTAAAACCTTTTAAAAGAACACTCACCTCTTTCCCTAGCTCACTTTAGTTTATTAATTTTGGTTTCGTCAATTTCGTGCCACTACGCATTTTCATATTCTACTCTTAGGCACTATTGCAACTAATTTTGATCCCACACATTTCAAATATCACATATTTTCATTAACGCATCAAGACACACATAAAATACACAACTACGGAAGACTTTCGAAAAGCCTATTTCGAGTCGGAACAACACTAATTTTTCGCATATTCATTCCATTCGAATTTTAGTTATTTAAAGCATGTAAATAGGTGTCAAATGGAGCCTAATTTTACACTAACGCATCAATGAAAATTTTGGTTTCCATTTCACCCTAGGTTAGCCGAAACCCTAACCATATTTTAGACCATCCATTTTATTTATTTTTCATGCCACATTCACATCCAATATTTATAAAATAATGCCAATTTCATGTCATTTCAATCAAAATTCTACAATAGCTCAAATGCATCCTATCGCCAAACCTAACCATAACTCATCATCAATTAAATTTTCTTCCATTTCCAAGTTAATTCCATCATTCATTTACCTCATAAAATCATTCAAAATAAAAATACACCATTCTAATCACCCTATAGCCGAATGCATCCCACATCAACTCCCAAGGTTTTTGCTTTTCATTCCAACATCAAAACTCAACATTTCAACACATAAACATTCATGAATTTCATTCAATTCAACAAAACCAATTTGGACCGTTAAAAGTCCTCCTTGGCCGTGTATCACATGGCACACATAACACTATTATTTCTTCAAATCTTCAACTCAAATTCACATCAACATTATCTCAAAATTCATGGCAATGCATCCAAAATCCATTTGAACCACAAAATCCCTATCCTAGCCAAATGCATGACAAGGTAGTTTTCACATTTTCACATTCCATTTTATCATCACTTTCATCTATTTAACATGTATTCAAGCATGTTAATTACATCAAACAACTCAAAATTCAATTGAATCAAAGAACATCCCTTAGGCTGTGATTCTCCCACAACCCAAACCACCATTTCTTTTCATCTTTTCAAACTCCAAATTACATTAAAATCATGTCAAGTTTTATGTTAACACATTCAAAACTCAATTGGATAACAAAATCACCCCTTTGAGCGTGACATGTATATACACCCATTTCATCATTTTGTTTCATGTTTTAACACTTGTATGCACATCCATTTAGCCTCAAATGTCATGTTATTACATCAAAAATTATTTTGAAACGCCAAAAACTTCTCCTAGCCATGACCAACATACATCAAACATCAACTCCATTCAATCCTTCATCAACCTTTCATGCATTATTATTTTTATCATAATTTTAGGGTCTCAAATCTCATGTCCAAATTTATGGCATCATAACAGCCTATCAACACATGTTCTTCAACATTTTTCATCCATCCAAAGTTAAGGAAAATCACACTAACCTTTTAAGGTAGATTGTATGGATTTTACTTAGTCTCTTACTTGGGTTTGACTTTTGGATGGGTTGAAATTGACTAGAAATCACCTTGAAATCTCCATGAATGGGCTGTTGCACTTATCTTCCTTCTCCTTGCCGTCCAACACCCTTTCTTTTCTCTCTTGCCGAATGCACTCCTCTCACACACATAAATGACTTATTCTTTCATCTTTCATTTAACTTTTTCTTTATATACTTCGCTTTTAGTTTTGATAATTGCCCTTGAAGTTGCTCTAATCTACAAGTTTGTCATCCTTGCATGTTAGCCAAGTGTCTAACATGCATCATTCTTTTGCCAAGTGTCACCCATGCATGCATTTTTCATGACACATGTCAAGCATGTGTCATGAAAAATGCATGCATGGGTGACACTTGGCAAGAGAAATGAAAATGCATGCATGTCATCTTTCACTTAACTTTTTCTTTATATACTTCGCTTTTAATTTGATAATTGACCTTGAAGTTGCTTTAATCTACAAGTTTCTCATCCTTGCATGTAGCCAAGTGTCTAACATGCATCATTTCTCTTGCCAAGTGTCACCCATGCATGCATTTTTTTATGACACATGTCAAGCATGCATGCACTTACTTTACACATGTCCTTCATGCAAACTTTTCTTTTTCCATTTGTCATGCATGCACTCCACTCCTTGCCACATGTCTTTTATGCATGCATGGATGTCTAGCCCCACTTGTTCATCCTTCATTATCTCTTTCATTGGAATTTTTTCGGAATGCCCGAATTTTGTTTTTTCATGACTTTTTCGAAATCCTTCGAAAACTCTACGAGGCCTATATTTGGATTCCTACATGCTTCTAGTGACCTTGGTGACTCTTAATGTCATCATACACTCTTTTTTAGGTCTCCGTAAAATCACCTAATCGACTTCGGAGATTTTCGGATTGACTCTGTTTCAATTTGAATTTCTTTGTAAAGTGTTGTTTGGGTTTCTAAGGTACTTCTTAGGCCTACTAACACTCATTTTAACACTCTCAAAATTTTTCAAACTTTTCGAAAATCCTTTCGTAATTTTTGATCAGATCCAAAAACATTTCCTAGTTTATTCGAAATCTCAATATAATGAAATAAATGCATTCTAAACACATAATCACATCATAATCAAGGTCATACACAACACAGTACAAGCTACGTATAGGAATCCAAAATGGCATGTTACAGTTTTTTATTTATAAGAATAAATACCCAGATAGCATAAATACTGATTAATCTCGACAACTCTTGATAGACCTTCTGATCCGTTTAGCATTAATTTAAAAAATGATTGATCTATTATTCATTCGATACTAACTTTATATATACATATATGTGTGTGTGTCTGTGTGCTCGCGCGCCACGAGCGGGTGCGCGCATGGGCGTGTGTGCCGTGTGTGTCTGTACGTGGAAATTACAAAAAAATGACAATTCTAGAAAAGGAAAATTCATTTTTCTTATTAAAAAAAAAATCGTTTTTAATTTCTCAAATAAATTAATTGCAGTGTATACCCAAATTATACAAATTGCCCTGCATACCTCATCTCTTTTCTCCTCCATTGCTCATGGCATAAGATAATTGATTTCCTTGTTGATTGTTTGAATTTTGTTGGGATTTTTTGAGTTTTTTTTTTTGTGATTGTTTTAGGTTTTTTTTTTTTTTTTTAGATGTTGAGTATTAATGTTTTGAATTTAGATTTGGTTAAATTTGGTTGGATTTGGCTTGGAAATGGAGGTCTTCAGTGAAATGCAGCAATAAAGACAACGATCGGATTTTTCGAGTTTTATAGACCCACAAATCCGATACTAGGTTTTAGGTCTCACAAAACTTGATTAAGATTTTATGGTCCTATAGACTCTATTCTAGTTTTTGCAGCCAGTGGGTTTTTATGGGGGCACAAAACCGATATCGAGTTTAAATTCGTTATTTTTAAAATTTGACTTGAGACTATTTGATAACTTGGATATAGAATAAAAATTGTTTGTTTAAGGACTAAAAAATAATTTTTATAGAAAGTGAGTAAAAATAAATTTATTTTTTTTTAACATTTGGGTTGCAAGTAAAATGCTCCCTGTATATATAGAGAGGAGAGAGAGAGTAATTTTGTATATATATAAAGTAATTTTGCTATAAGTACTTTGTAATTTTAAAAAATTAGGATGAATCAATCAAATTTATCAATTCTATTTAAATTAAATAAGATAGAAAATTTGTTTTAAGAGAAAGAATGTAATAGATGAATTTAATTGATTTATTTGATATTTTAAAGTTAATAATTCAAATAGTAAAATTATTATATATATATATAGTATGTCTGTACGACTGTACGTATGTCTCCTTGGTATAATAAATATAGGTCCACGCTAACAGAGTTAACACTGGATGTAAATTAAATTTTTGGGCAGGAGGCGGTGGGGTATTTCATCTGCTTTTGCCTTTTGTCGTCGTATTTGGTTCGATTGGAGTGCTGCAAATCCGTCTTAAGATGGCTATGTCGATGTACGCATCAACTTTGTCTCGACTCAGCTGTCTTTTATAAACTTACCTGGACGTGTCATGCAGAGACTGGCCGTACGTCTGAACTGTGTCTGGACTGAGCTGTCTTTTACAAACTTACCTGTCCAAATTCCTATTTAAGCATGTGCGACGAGAACAGGCAGCAGGGATTCACAGCCAGTCATTTATTGGAGCAAGGGTTCTCTACAATATCAACAGTCCATGGTCATTTAAAATTGGACGATAGACTCACTCGTCCACATTATTTCTTCGTGCAATATAAACAGTTGTCCATGAGATAGTTGTACTCAGCAGCTTATCTGCAATTTGCAAAGTATATATGAAATTCAGAACTACAAACATAAAAGATAAGTTACGTTTTCGATGGACCTAAAAAAATTATTAAGAGATATTTGAACATAGTAGTAAAAATTAAAATATATATTAATTTAAATAAAACATAAATCATATGTATTCATTAAAAAATATAATTTCAATCTTAGTTTACATCCAAAAAACTAATATATTTGTATTTATAATGAACATCAATAAATTGTTTATATATAGTATTAATCATATTCTGAATTTTGTTAAACTTCTCATTTTTTTTTATTCTAAATAAAGTAAAATTATAAAGTAAAACAATAAATATAACAATATTGAATCATGATAACATATGGACAATTTAATGTAATAACTTAAATGTTGAAATTTTAGGATTTATTGATGGATATTATTAAATTTAAATTATTAAAAATAAATTTAAAAAAATAATAAATTTAGTAAACTAACTTGATAAGTGATATGATACCAAATGGAAATGAAGAGATAAGAAAAAAAGATGAAAAACAAAAAGTTGTTCAGTAAAGTAGTAAATTGTAAATGAAGTTTGTATGGTATGCCAAAAGCAAAGTAAATAGTACATGAGAGAATATGTATATAATTAAAAGGAAAAGATTATAAAATAAAAAATATTAATTAATTAGGAGTAGAAAAGGAAAATATTAATTTGTCAGAGGTAGGGAAAATATTAAGAGTAAAATGATATGTATAAAAAAATAATAAAAATTATATTACTTAATTAAAATAAAAAGAATAAATAATAAATGTTAAAAGAGAAAATAATAAATAATTAAAAAAAAAGGACACATGAACAGAAAAAACACAACTGATGGCATAAAAGCAGCCCCTTCATTAGAAAATAAATTTAAAAAAAAAAATCAAAACAACTGTTCAGTTAATTATCAAATCAAAAAAAAATATATATATATTATTACATATTACATATTACACCCTATCGCACTCTATTGCTAACTTTCAAGTTTTTTTTCAATATCTGATCAGGGGCGTGGCCCTGCCGGCTATTACTTGGGTCCTCCGCCGGTTTTCAGTCAGGCTAACTTGAATCACAGATTATTTGGTGCTTCGAGTCAGACAAGTGAATAAGGGTATAGGTATTTTGGGACAGTCTTGTATTCTTCTTCAGTTAAGGGTGATCGTGCTAGTGACTTTATTTTATGTCTATTTTTGCAAGTTGGTTAATCCTTTTTGTTTTTCCTAAATGTAAAAAACATAATTAATTATCAAAAGTTAGAACATCAAAGAGATAGTTTCCAGGTGTTATAGGAAGCACATCTTTAAACCAAATAACTAATTAAACTGTAATTAATGGAGTAATAAGGCTACATTTCTTAATTTTCAGTTAAGAATTTCAACTCAATGATGCAAGAATTCATGTATAAAATCCATAAAAATAATCAGATAATTAATATTATAAGGCCGTTAAAAATCAATTGAGAGACATACCAATTTAGATGAAATTTTGTGCTCAACATGAGGAAAGTTAATTCTGATATTACTCTTGCATGTTCAGTTAATAGCATATCACACACTGTCATTCAAAAATAAAATAAAAATATCACGCTACGTGCCCAGGAGTATAGCTAACTAGCCAAGTTGATTTAATCTCTATCGAAATAAAAGATTTGCAAACCAGTCCAGTCACATCAACCCTTACTAGAAACAGTAAATGACCAGAGGACGCATGATCTAAATCAAACATGGGAAGTGTCCCTTTAGGTCACATGTTGATAAGGAAAACAAAATTAACATTATTATTTCTAGAAGAAGACCTCAAATACAAGCAAGCATTTTAGAGGTAACGATGAGAAACTATTATAATAACGAGGAATAAGACAAAGACGGTCCAAGTGACGCATTTGAGCCACATGGGCAGTGGGATTGAGATTGCTATATAAATAGCCGTGACGGCCAACAACAAACCAGCTCGCTCGAGCAACTTAGCTACTTCTATAAGTTTTGGAGCCATGAATTTGCCGAGGAAGAGAAAAGTGAAGGAAAATATGATTGCTAGAGATAGGAAATGGAAAGATAAAGGGAAGTGGGTGTCAGTCTGCGTGGATTGGAGGGCTATTTCCACGGCTGAAGGCAAGCAAAATCCAATCATTATCATGGCCCAGTCTAGGTTGTGCTGATTGGCAGTAGGAAGAGCATGTCTGAGGTGGTGCTGCTGCTCCACCACCGCTGGTCGAGGTGGTAATGCCTGCAAGAATACTTGGGACATTCTGGTGAAAATAGAGAGAAGAAGGCTTTGAAACCAGCTGTTAGGTTCATTATTTGATGACGTAATCGAGATGACAAAGCAACTTTAAAATATGCTTGCAGCCCAAAGGTAAAATCCAGTAAAGAATAGACTTGTATTTAAAGAGTGAGGGAGATGCCTGCCGCACGGACACAAAACTTCTACGATCAAGTCAAAGCCAAAGTCATACAATATTAAAACAGCCACGTTAAAATAATGTTAATTTTTTCGATTCCGCGATTTGGCTAAGTTTGTCAAGACAAACACTCGCCTTATCCGGCCAAACAAACCCCAAAAGAATTTTGCTTTTTGGTACTTTTTTTGTTTATTATCAGTATCACTGTCAAGAACTTTTACATACTAATTTTAAGAAATGATTAATATTTTATTAAAATACTATTCTCTTATTAAATACCATGTTGGAAGAATTTTATATATCTAATTTGTTTCCTTTTTTAGGTGAACTACATATAAATTATTCATCATTGCATTACACATCTAATGAAAGATGACTAAAGATCTCCTTTCTTTCTTCTCTTACCATGTTTGAAAAAGAGGTTTTTTTTTTTTAATAATACAAAGAACTAATGAGTTTATACACTAATATTAAAGAATTTTAATGAATTTTAATAATATTATTTTACTGTTTATAAATTTTAATGATAAAATTACTTTTAGTTTTCGTCAATTTTCATCGATTTTCGATCTTCGGCAACTCAAGAAGCAAAAGCCAAGACCCCAATCTGCAAAGACGGTGGCTCCAACCCCCCATGGATTTCTATGCCATGTTCACCATAGACGACTCTCTGTCTCACCCATCAGAGCCGCCTCTCTCGCCTACCTTTTGTTTTCATTTTTTGTTCTGCAACTGGAAAAACTCATATGTTCTGTAACTGAAACTCATGTGGCTGTCACCACTCTCTCACCCACATGAGCCGCCTCTCTCTCGCCCACCTTTTCTTTTCATTTTCTATTCTACAATTGAAGAAAACCCATCTATTTTATAACTGGAACTCATGCGGCCGTCAGGACCGTCTTGAACTCTCTAGTTCAAATGATGCTGTTGATCACAAACTTTGTTGGTGATTGGTAAGTGGGTTGATGATGCTGGTGATCACAAACTCTGTTAGTGATGGGTAGATGGTGACTAGTAGATGGTGATTGATAGGTGGTTTGATGATGTTGGGTGATCACAAACTTTGTTGTAGTTGTGGTAGAGAAAAAGAACAGTCGTTGAGAAGGAATAGTCGCTGAGAAGAAAGGAAAAGTCGAAAAAAAAAGAGAGCTTTTCAGAAAAAGCCATTTCCAAAAGAAAAAATACAATTTTAACCCTTTTGTTATACAAATTTATTTCTAACCTCTCAAACAAACTTATTACTCATTATACCCAAGTTACCCAAATTGCCCCTAAATTTTTCACTTTAAAATTCCCATTAAAGCCTATTCGAAATTACCAAACTACCCTTCTTCTTATTCTCTTTTCTTTTCCTACGATTCATCTCTTCCATTGTATACAAAATTTTTTATCATCCATTGGAGTCTGTGGCATCCATTAATTGTTTTTCACTTCAAAAACACATTAAAGCTTCTTTTGTCTCCAACAAGTCCTACATTCAAGTTTATCATCAAGATTAAAGGTATGTGTTTGTTGTTAGTTGGTTTTCAAGTTTCTTTGTTGACATTGTTTAGCTTTAGGCCGTAAGAGTGATTTTCGGTTGTGATTTAAGCTTAAGTATGTGAGATCTGCAAAAAAACGACGGAAAAAAAAGGGAATGCAGTTTTCTACGATTCACCGGTTTTTATGACCCAACATAAACCATTTCGGTTTATGTATCCACAAAACCCCTATCGGTTTTTGTTGGATAACATAAACCGATTCGGTTACTAACATAACCCGAATCGGTTTATGTTGATCCACAAAACCCTATCGGTTTTTGTTGGATAACATAAACCGATCGGTTTATGTTATCCAACAAAAACCGATGGGGTTAACATCTCACACAACCCGAATTTTGTTTTTTTGTTTTTTTTTTTCCTTTCTTGTGTAATATGTAGTTATCTTTAATTGGATTTTTTTATGAATTTGACAACATAAAATTAGATATTAATATGATTAGTATGGGGGAGACTAATTTTTTTTTTATTTTTTTCTATTTAATTTTATAGGAATGAGTGAAGTGACAATAATAATCAAATGCAATGGAGAGTGGAATGGGAATAACTATATTGGCGTGAGACGTTCATGATGGGGGTCCCTAAGAATGTCAATTTTTCTCGTTGATGGACTTTGTTTATATAGTGACTGGCATTGATAGAAGAATATGGGACATCCGTTTGCATTATTTACTCCGAGTTAGGGGAATGCTGCAGTTAAGATACCTATCACTACCGATCTTAGTGTCCGGGTGTGATTTCAGATAAAAAAGCTGATTACAGAGAAATTTATGTTGACAAAATTGTTAGAGATTCTGGAGGTATTAACCCTACTGTCCCTTCATTTGCCATTAACTCAATAGCAGGCCCAAGGCATGTGGAGACACTTACGGATAGAATTGTAAGTCCGACTATGGCTGAAGGTCAAAATTGTTTTGTTTCTTGTAGTGGTAGTAATCAAGTTTCAGCTTCTGTTGCCGCATTTACATCCACAGAAAGTCCAATGTGCAATATTGATTTTAACGAAAATGATCGTGATGATGAAGATGGGGACAAGATAGTGATGGTGAAGACATCGAACACTGAAGATGATGATGAGGAAATTAGAGCTGATGACATTGAAACTGGAAGTGATGCAGAAAACGGGAGTATCCAGAAGTTAGATTTTGGGTTCACAATTTGAAACGAACGCATCACAACCATATTGGATTGTTCCCGGTGTAGATCAGTGCGAAATTCAGGCTACTTCAACAGCATGTCTACTTTCATCCGACGTGATACATTATATAGAGGTGCATTTTTTATAGTAAATATGAACTGAATGTAGCCGTTGGAAAATGTGTTCTTGATTCAAGGTATCAACATAAGGTTAGACGTTCGTGTACGGTTCGATATGAGGCCGGTTGCAAGGATCTGACCTGTAGCTTTGAGGTTCGTGCAAGATATAGAAAGGGTGGTTCGATGTGGTATGTGTACAAGTATGTGCCGGAACACACATGTTGTCAAGATGCCTTCGAGTCACATAGCGGAGTGTACAGACTGTTGTCATAGCAACATTATATCAGAAAAAGGTGGGGCTTGATAGTATTACCCTCAAGTTTTGATTGCAGAAATGTTAGAACAGTATGGCGTGCAGATCATGTACAGCAAAGCTTGGAGATCTTTACAATATGCAAAGAAGCTAGCATATGGGAAAGCGGATGAGTCATTTCAGCAGCTTCCTCGATACTTTCACATGTTGAAAGAAACAAACCCCGGTACAGTAACGGCAATTGAGACGGATGAAAACCACCGGTTCTTATATTCGTTTGTTGCACTCCGCAATTGAGGGTTTTCGATCTTATATCAGACCAGTTATTGCTGTTGATGCCAATCATTTGAAAGGTGAATATAAAGGGGTGATTTTTGTTGCTGCATGCAAAGATGGGGAGGATGATTTATCCCATCGCTTTTGGATTTGGTGATGGAGTCGGACAATTCATGGATTTGGTTTTTAAGTAGATTACGAGAGATTATTGGTGGGACACAATATTTGCCATCGGATTTGATTATCGTATCTGATCGTCATAAAAGCATTGCGAATGCGATGGGAATCGTTTTTCTTGAAGTCCCACACGTGTTCTGTTTCTTCCACTTGAAGCAAAACTTGAAGAAACACTGTGGAAAACAAAAATGTGACAAACATGTTTTACCTTGCAGCATATTGTCATACAATGGATGAATGTGATAGATATTTGGAACAAATTCGAAGAGTATGTCCGAAAATGCATGAAAAATTGGTTAATATTGGAGTGACAAAGTGGTCACGTGCATATTCTCCGAAAAGAAGATATGGCATGATGACTACTAACATTGCAGAGTCGCTCAACAAATGCATGATGAAAGCACGTCGGCTCCCAATAACAACTGCACATGAATATCTGAGACATATGTTCAGAAATGGTACAATGATAGACGTGTACATGCCGAGGAACTCAGAACTTCGGTTACCAAAACTGTGGAGGATCATGTGAACTCGATGGCTAATGAATGAGTGCCGGTATCTGCCATTGAACAACGATCAAGTTCGGAGTCACACATAAACTAGGTTATGGGTTCGTTCAGCCTTTTGCGCGGTCATGCAGTTGTTTGCATTGGGACTTAGATCATTGCCATGCCATCATGCAATTGCTGTTGCCAGGTATCGTAATTGTGCTTTATTATTTATTTTTCGTTATTTAATGTCATATAGTAACACTTTACCTTTGTCATGCATATCAGGTTCAATGGTATTCACTATTATACACTTTGTCATGATTATTATAGCAAAGAATGGCTCAAAGCTGCATATGCACGTCCAATCAATCCTGTCCTGGTCCAAAAGATTGGCATGTTCCCGCGGAAGTGAAAAGTGTAATTGTACTTCCACCTGAAGGAAGACGACAAGCAGGCAGACCGAAAGAGTTACGAATTCCTTCAACTGGGGAAAGTCATCGTAAGAAAAGGTGTGGAAAATGTGGTGAAAGAGGACACAACCGTCTTCGTTGCCCTAACCCCTCCATATCCACCATCGGAGGGACGAGCGTAGCTACTGGAGAGGTTAGAACGAGCGTCGATGCCGCTACTGGAGATACAGGGACCAGCGCAGATGCTACTGGAGAGGCTAGGTCGAGGGCCGCCCCTACTGGACGTGTCGAACCTCCCGAAAATGCGGCCTTTGTGGTGCGATAGGGCACACCCGACGTCGATGTGATCAACAATTTCCTATTCCACCCTCAATCGATGATCAAAACAACGATAATCATAAAATTTTGAATAAATTGAGATGATGTTTGTTTGATAACAGTACTTTAGGACTTTTCCCCATTCGAGCACTTGTTATTTGAATAATTTGCATGAAAACGCTGAATACGGCACATTATTATCATACCTTAGATTGATTTGGCATAGAGACGAGTCTCTTTTTGTTTTCGTGGTAGTCGTAGTGGTGTACATTTATATAAATATTTAGTAATCCTTAATGCAGGTTGGGTTAGACTATGATCGTCAAAAAAATAGGGGAGGTTCTGTCAAAAAAATCAAAAATAAAAAATTTACGGTTCGGTTCGGTTCATTCGGTTTTGGGCTTGTAATTTTGGACCAAAACGGAACCTAAAAGATAGAATAGAATAGGCCAAAACAGAACCTAAAACATTTTCAAAACAACACCTAAAACATTACCCAAGACCGACGGGGTCGGTTTCTGAACGTTACCCTAGACCGACGTCGGTTTATGTATTACATTCAAACCGATGTCGCGTTATATGTAAACTACAACCGATTTCGGGTAGAGTTCTCCAACTTAACCCTATCGGTGTGTATGAACTCCATGACCGACGTCGGTCTTCGTGTGGTAAGAAAGACCGACGCGGTTTTGGAACATCCAACAAAATTCTTTAGCAATTTCGTTTTCCGTTGTTTTACTCATTGTTATTGTTTTTTTCCGTTAACTTATCACCAACCGGTGTGATTTGTTCCATTAATTTAATTAAATAAGGAAAAAAAATTTTGAGCAAATTATATGTTAATCACATTAGATTGTGAGGTGGCATAAGGTGACTATGTATTCTTACATGTGATACATTGCATCATGTTTGTTTATGAGATGAAATTTATATTGATTCCATTTGTCCATTGAAAAAAAAAATTCCAATTTTAATTTAACTAAAATCGGTTTGATAAGCTTGGAAAGACCGACGTCGGGGTGAATATAATATTGTAGACCGACGTCGGGTTGTAATGGTACTGGAAACCGACGTCGGTATCAAATATATACCAACACCGACCATTTAATTGTAATAAAATCGGTTTTTAGTTGCCTGGAAGCCCGACGTCGGGTTGTGTTGATTATCGTAGGCCGACGTCGGTATTGGTAGCTTAACTCAACCGATTTTTTGTGTTTTTGACAATTCTCATTTTCCGCTTCTCTGTGTAAATTTATTCGCTATTGGTGTCATTTACTTACCCTTTTTTGTGCCTAACATGCTTTGATTTATTTTTTATAGGGTAATTTAGAATGTAAGAAAATTCATTTTATTTTGTTTAATTTTGTGAAAAATTTGGCAGAGTCTCCCTGTTTTTTGCGAATCCATTAATTTAACCTGCATAAAAACAACACTTCGACTATTTCATCAAGAGACTCATTGTCTCTATCCATCTCCATACTACCACAATGTTTTTGAAAATTTAAAATTCAATTAAGGAATGAATAAATACATCAACAAATATTCATATATAACATTGCCGTCCTCATCTAATATCCACCGTCCCCATTCATCTGCCCTGTAGCTTGGGGTGGAATACATATATATATCATGGGCTATCTGTGCCCGTATTTGACGTGCGCTTTCCTTATCTTGTTTAGACTTCCATTCACCCTCCTTGGAGCATAAAAGGTCGTGGATATACATTGCACAATATGCACCACAACTAGAGCTGTATTACAAATAGAACAAGTCAGATATTTTATTAAAAAAATTCTTATTTAAATTTAGCCTAAATATATAAGAAAGAAGTGACATTTACCTATCAGGTTGCTGAGGCACCTCCTGTATATTGACACGCTCCACATCCCATGTTTTTTTAAAGGTGGCATTTCCGTGTTGGTCTTCTCATAGTAGCCAATCTCCCAATATTAATGGCATGAAACGAACCAAAGGATCAATGCATTTCTTCTGATAAACTCTGTGCTTGCCTTTGAATCATATATGACTATCTTATGCTCTTTCAGGCACATTTTACAGACTATCCAATGGCTCTGATATAGGCTACACGGGAGCAACACCTGCATTTTGAAGACGTTAGTGGTATAGTTCTAATTCGAATGATCAAATAACAACTCTGAATCGTGAAACGATACTTACATTGTCAACAGACCACCAAGGGATTTTAGTTTCTTCCATACCACTAGCAGTCCTTATCCAGTGTGGGGGGATCTTTGCCGTAGCGGGATCAAACGTCTTTCCTTTATTTATGTATTCCCTATTCATAACTACGGTCATGTCTGCCTGCAAGAAAGAAAAAATTTAATGTTAAATTATTTACTAATTAAAAAAGATGCACAAAAAATTGAGTAACTAAAATGTAGACACTCACAAACAAAGCCGATCCATGCACCGTATCTTTGGTCCCACCACTCACGTTCTTTGGTCCGCAGGCACTGTAAATATCCGTCGATATGCTCTGAAGTCAACCAACAGTCTTCATTCTCGATGGTAAGAAACATATCGGGGGTGAATGGCACCGGATAACCATCAATGTAGCGCCTAAAATAGGAAGTAAAAGACATTAATATTATATTAGTAATTTTAAATATAAAAGTGTAATCAAGATTTTTATCCATACCCGAGGTCCAAAGAAGAAGTTTTGTACTCTTTGTACACTTTTTCCACCATATCCTCAACCACTACAGTCTCCTCCACCTGCTCCTCTAGCACTTTTTTTTTCTTTTTTGGGCATTCAGGATCTGTGTATGGTGATAATAGAGATGCGATGGTTTAATCTTTCGTTTAGCCCGTTCTATTTTGACTTTCCCCTGTAATATTAAGAGAATCAAAATTTGTAATTACACATTAAATAATTACAAATTAAAATCTAACCTAAAACACAAATTTAATTTTAAAATTTACCTGATCACCATCATGCTGGGATGGTGGGTCATGATGGAGTAGGTTCCTCATGGGATAGTGGGACCTCGACCTCCCCTAGCAACTGTGATACTAAGTCCTGCACCTCCATAACCTGCAGAAAATTAAAATTTGTAATCACACATTTTTATAATATAATGGTATGAAAAACTAACCTAAAACACAAAATAAATAAAATTTACCTGATCACCATCATCATCATCATGCTGGGATGGTGGGTCTTCATGGGGTAGTGGGTCCTCATGGGGTAGTGGAACCTCCCCAATCTGCAGAAAATCAAAATTTATAATTAATGATATGAAAACCTAGCCTAAAACATAAAATAAGCACAAAATTTACCTGATCACTATCATGCTGCGGGGTCATGATGAGGTGGTGAAGGCGGTATTTGGGGCGGTGATGGTTTTTTAGGTGATGAAGAGTGATGGACGTGCTCATCCCGATAGAGCTCTCATCATCATCATCATCATCATCATCCGGGTCATCCCCGCCATCCGAAGGCTCACGGATTTTCAATATCCTCTCAATCCTACCTAACCTCTCGTTTTGCTCCTGTTGTGTCTTCAAAAGACTCCAACAATGCCATAATCTTGGCTACCTTCATCTGAGGCTCCTGCAAAAATAATTAAATAATCATATAAATTAGATAAATTAAAATTAAATTGATAGTACAATAACATAATCATACAAAATTCTCACCTAACGCTGAGAGGGTCCAGGGGCCATGCTGCGACCCCGTGGGACTGCGTGTCATCATGCTCATCCTCTGCCCTGGCTCTGAATATGTACCCTTTGAGTCGACTCGTGGGACTGGAATGTCATGATGCTGCTGTCCTCCTCCATCCTAGTCGACTCACTCTCACCCTCCTCATTCTCTGAATGATCATCTTCATTTTCATCAACACCCCTCTCCGCCGCCTACTCTATAGGCGCTGTCACTAACCAAATGCTCAGGGTTAAAGGACTTCCAATATTCTTTTTCTCTCTCCGCAGCAGTGGGTTCAAGGGTATTACCCCCCCTTTAACTGCACAGAAAAAAATAATTATTTATACTTAATATTATTACAAACAAAAATAATTAACAAATGAAAAAATGTAGGTTAGTTTAGAAACTTACACGAGGAAGCTCATTCAGCCAACTTATTTGCTTTCTGCTATTACAAACCCAATTCACACACCTTGGCATCAACATATCGCCTCCTCTAGCTCTCTTCCCTACCCTTTTTTCCAACCATGGAAACATTTCGACCAGCCACCACTATAATTTGCATAGATTAGACAAAAATTTAATAAACATTTAGTTAATATTTATAAATATTAAAACAATTTTCATTACTTGTAATGAGAGTATACCTGAAATGCCCAAATAAAGCCATATAAATTAATGTTACGTCCAGTCATAAGCCATCCTCATCAAGCGCTCGACGGAGGGACTCTAGAAGCCTACTGTAGCCAACTGTAGCCCAGGGGAACGAATTCCACACATCAACATCCTCTATCAACACCCACAGATAATCGTCCACCCTAGCCCGATCATCATAGCCATAGAATAGACTGAAGGCGATAACTATATTAGCCAACTTTAAGACGTCCTCATCACTTATATTTTGCCCCCGTACCCTCAACATGTGCATAATTTCAGCCAATCTCGGGGAATTTCCTTCAAAACATCGCCACAAAAGACTATTCTCACTTTGTTGCTTCCCTTTAAGAACATGTAGGTCGACATGCCCGAACTGGAGTCCTATCACTAATAAGAACTCTTGCTTTCCAAACCTATATGCCCTTCCCCCAATTTCGAACCACATCTCATCAGGACGTGAATTAGGATATACTAACTCTCTAGCAAGAATGACTAGCATCAGAGGAGTAACAAGCAGCTGTTGACCGGCATTTTTATAAAATGGCAATTGAGCTCTCCCTCTCGAACCTTTCTAAGAGATGTCTCTGCGAAAGAAAGACATTTAAATAACCAATGTGCTTGAAACTATTGTGTGAACTCCCCGATGTTCGTTTGGAACATTTTGCACGGTGTGCCTATAATTGAATTGCATCTGTAGAAAGGAAAAGCAACAAACGGTTCATTAAATTTTTATAATTTGTTAATAAGTAAATCAAATTACACTAATTAAATTAATTAAAATAAACATAATATCATCAATTTAATAAAATGATAAATTCAATAATAATTAAATAATTTATTTAAATTACTTTATTTTCTAAATATTTATTAATTAATTAAATTAATATTATTTAATTAGTAAAATCGGCCTATGTTTGTCCATTTATACAGATCAGCCTATGTTTGCACACAAAGAAATCGGCCTATGTTTTTGCACACAAGGAGATCGGCCTTTTTATACAGATCACCCGACGTCGGTACACGAATACACAAAAGGCCGATCGGCCTTTGTTTTAGACTTGGCCGATATCGGCTTATGTTGGTACTCATAAACCGACGTCGGTGATAGTCTGCAAACAAATGCCATCGGCCTTTGTTGGTATTCGTGGACCGACGTCGGGTTATGGTACCCAACAAAAGCCGATCTCGACGCACAATTACGAACTCAGCCAAAACCTCCAATTTCAGTCCAAATCCAACCACATCCCCAAATATAACATAATCTCACCCTAATCATCAAATCCCAACATATAAAACACAAATCAACTGTGCAAATCGCAAAAAAATCCAAACGTCACGAAATCAAGCAAACGGGAGCATATGGGCGTACCTTCACCAATGGAGGTGGGCAAGAGCTCGCCAGCGGTCTGCAACGGGTTGCTAGCGGCGGCGCGATGTGAGAAGGCCGGCGACTGTGCAAGTCGGGTGTCGGTGTGCGTGGTTCGACAGAGATCGATGGATCTGACATTCAGCTTACGTGGTTCGATAGAGACCGACGATCTGACTATTGGACCTTCACCAATGGAGGCGACGACCTCACCCGGTCTGCAACGGGTTGCTAACGGCGGAGAAGATGTGAGAAGGCCGGCGATGACTGTGCAAATCGGTCGTCGGCTTGTGTGGTTCGATAGAGAGCGATGGATCTGACTTTCGGACCTTTACCAATAGAGGTGGGCGACGAGCTCGCCGGCGGTCTAAACGGGTTGCTAACGGCGGCAAAGATGTGAGAATGCCGGCGACTATGCAAATCGATCGTCGGCTTGCGTGGTTCGACAGAGAGCGACGGATCTCACTTTTGGCCCGATTTTTCATTTTATATATGCAAGGGTAGTGTCGTAATTATGCTAGCTATTTTTTTTTTTGAATTTCTAAATATAATGGCAGTTTCATAAATTTTGGTTAGGGGTAATTTCGGTATATTGGGTATAGGACACAAATTATTTGTTTGAGAGGTTAGAATAGAATTTTTATAAAATGTGGGGTAGAAACATATTTTTGATTTTGTGTTTGGTTAATTTTGGTATTTTTCTCATAATATTTCGTAGAAAGTTAAGCATTAAAGTGAAATCTCCCTTTTTAAAGGTAATTAAAGTTCTGGGTGGGGCCATAATTTTGAACCCTTTTTTTTTTTTTTTTTTTGAAATTCATAACTTTGAACTTTAAAGGCCATGTCGTGGCTTTGTGGAGCAGAGGAATTGATTTTTCCCGTTCATGTTGGCCCCCCGTTAAAAAAAAAAAAAAAAAGCATCACTCAATACAATCTACCACCAGACAGCCTCTCTCATGGTCTCACTTTATCTTTCACTTTCACTTTTTTTTTTTTTTTTTGGATGGAGCACTAAAATACCCCTCTAATCCTCTTTCCTTTTTTTTTTTTTTTTTCTTAATCTTTTTTTTATTAATATGGTTAATTTGAAAGCCTTTGTCATACCCTTTATTATAGTTAAACTTTCAAGCTATAAACTCACGTTGAAAATTTGATAAACATCACTTAGTTGTTAGTTTAAATTTACCAATCAGATAGTTGTGGGCATTCTTTTCCAAACATGCAAGAATACTAGATTTTTCCGGAATGTTGTTTAGATATCATCTATATTAAAATCATAAAGCCTGAACTTTGGATTTTTTTTAGAGGAAAAATTATTTTAATCCCTAATTTTTGGGAAATGATTAAATTTTAACTATATTTCGGAAAAGGACGAAGTGGATCTTAATGTTTCAAAAAAGTGTCAAATTAGTCATTTTCATTAGTTTGCTGACGGTCAAATCTAAAGGAAAACGTAAAAATTCATTTATCCTTAGACTTAGTTAAAATGGATAGAATGACTATCATACCCCCATCCATAGTTAAATATTACAATAATATTTAATTACAAAATTACTCTTTGCTAGTTTTATATATAAATTTTGTGAAATTATAGTTTTGCCCTTGGACTCAAATTTTTTTAGTACAGATTTTAAAAAATCATTAAATATTAAATGTCATTGTAAAATAAAATAATAAAATAAAATAAAATCATTAAATAATAAAAAAAAACATAACGTTGTAGTAGAGAAAAAAGGAGTAGAGAGGGATACGGTTCCATCTATTGCGGTGAGAGAGATGACGTTGCAATTGATGATGAGAGAAAGACGCAGATGAAATTTTTAGGTTCGATGAAATGAAGCAATGCAAGGATGATTTTTTTAAAAACGAATCATTCAATTTTTTTAATTTTTTTTATTAATGTTAAAAATTTTCAATTCTTTTAAGAGTAAATGTCATTTTTATTAATTTTAAATTATTTTTTATTAATTTTTTATTTTTATTAAATATCTGTTCTTTCACTTATTATTATTTTAAAAAAAATTTAATTGTTTATTTTTAATTTTCCTTTCTTTTTTTTTTAAAAAAAATGATCTAATTTGTACATGTGTTAAGATCTGACTTGTGATTTGAAATAAAAATTATCTATGTATAACATGTCACCTTTTAGGTTTGACCGTCAATTGACTGACGAGAGGATTAATTTGATACTTGTTCGAAATATTAGAATCTATTTTGTCATTTTTCAAAATATAGTTAAAAATTTGATTCTTTTTCAAAAGTTAGGGAATAAAATTATTTTTTCCGTTTTTTTAGTCAAAAATGATATGCTAATTGCTCTGAAGAAGTAATACAATGATATTTATAAAGCCTCCAAAACATAATTAAAATAAAATTTTCATTTTTGTTCTTGAAGTTAAATCTTGCAACATTTTATATTTATTTGATATTGTAGTTCTGTTGGGATTTTTCTTGGTCTTTTGGCTACCTTCCTGAAGTGAAACAAATCTTATACTAAGTATTCTGTTTTGATAGATGGGTGTGCCAGTACTAATTATTTAATTGCCTTTTGCTGGATGTATCTACAGATATACTACAAAACTTAGAATTGTATCTTAGGCTCCTAATTTTTTGTAACTATAAAGTTTCTAATATAAAAAACTGTGGAAATAATAATGAAAAAATATGGAAAAAATAACCTACTGATTATATGCACATTTTGGAGACAAAAAAGTATATATGTTAATATATATTTATATATATATTATATTTTCTTCGTCAGTTACAAAATGTGCGTGTAAGCTTTATATTAAAGAATGATAGGTACCAACACAATGCATGAGAAATGAAATTAAGACTGAATTAATAAAAAGCAAGTTGAGTGTATAACCTATTTTTAGAAAAGGAAAAATTATAGAATCGCAGTTTGACATTAACCTAAATCTGACATCATATTCAAGTTTTGCCAAAATGATGAGAGCAAACCTGGACTTTATTGACTGCTAACTTTAATGGTAATGTTAACCATTAAAGGGTAGTACTGTCCTTTTACTCAATATAATTAATTAAAATTAATAAATAATTTAAAAAATAAGAAAAAAATAAATTTAAAGAAATTAATAAACAAATAAATGAATAGTTAAAAAGTAGAAATCCTGAGACATAACAAAACAGATGGAAGAGAAATGGTTAAAGAATCGATTGATTTGTGGAACTTGGAAATTGTGTTTATTTGGGATTTTGGTTTATGGTTATATGAGTTTTGATTTGTGATTTGGGTAATTGGATGAATTTAATTTTCTTTTCTTTAAAGTACTTTGGATTTGAGATTTTTTTAGTGGTTGAAAGGGTTGAATTAGGTTTGGTTTGGGATAGAGATTGAATCAAAGATTAAAGCAGAGATGAGGTTTTGGATTTTGCATTGGACCAGAGGTTGAAGTAGATGAGGACAACTTGTGCTTAAGAATCAGAGTTTCATTAGGTCCTCTGAGTTTCACAATAATTTAATTATTTTTGTATTTTTATTTATAACAATATTAAAATAATTACTAAATATTAAAATCAATGTACTTTTATTCAAAAAAAAAAAAATCAATGGTATTTTGGAATTAGTTAAGATCAGCATTAACTCAAACTTTCAAACCTTTGGTCAAGGGTAAATTGGTATAATTTAGGGAAAACTTAAACATGATCAGGTTTAGAGTAATATCAGGGTTTTGTGTAATTTTTCCTTAAAAAAATTGACTTATCTGTGCAAGTGGGACTCAAGTCCACTTTATGAGCATGGAGGGGAAAGTTCAATAAGCCATATAAGTCTTCGAAATCCACACGGTTTTAACAAAAAGCCTAAAAATTCTATCATAAGTCTCTTTCCTTTTTGTTTTGTATGTAGGGGAATTGAGAGCGAAGTTTTCTATGAGTTAGAAGCAAAGAGTTATATTTATTTAAAATAGATTAAACGATGAGACTTAAATACTTTTTGCACATTTTATTTATCAATACCAACCAATGATGGACCTAAAAATTTTTACGAGAATGGATATTTATACAAAATAATTACAATAATAATGAAAATTAAAAACATTAACAAATAAAAAACAAATAATGTACTTAATTTAGATTAATCGAATAGTTTAGCATTCAAAAGTTTTATCCGAGGTATTCAGAAAGAAAAACAACGTAAATTATGTATTATTTTATTATTCTTCGACTAGATTTCTTATTTTGGATCATTATAATCTCCTTATCAATTTTATTGAAAATATATGTCTCCTTGTCAAAATTACCGAAAATTACACTTGATATAGGCTACAATTAAAGTTGACAACAACTTTTAATATGCACATGAAAATACCAAAATACTGTTTACATAAAAAAAAAAATAATAAAACATAAAAAAATAAATAAAGAAAAGTTGGCTATGGATCTAATTCTTGCAAAGTCACGGTGCTTAATACAATTTGCCCTTGAATTTACTTTCATTTTCTATTTTCTTTTGACTTATAATTTGGATCATTGGTTTTTGCTCTGTAATTTCCCTGCAATGCAATTCCGGAAGCATGAAATATTTCGATATTTATAAAAAATAAAAATAATAATTAAATTCATTTTCAAAAGTTATATCAAGACAATTCATCAATTTTCAATGGTAATTAATATTGTCAGTGGGAACACAGCTTTGAACTTTGGCAACAATAATGTAAGGAATTGATTTTTTCCACTCATGTTGGCCCCATACTATCCTGACACCAAGCAAAGGAGCATCACTTATTACAACCTACCACTATACAACCTGTCCAACAGTCTCATTACATGTTTCACATTTGAAGCTTTCAAGACTTTCTGTGTTCTCTCAATCTCAAACTCTCTCAAATTCTCTGCTCTTTAAGCTATTGTGCTCGAATTTTAGACGTTAATTTAACTTTCGTTCCTACAATTAGTAAGTTCAGGTATGCTCAAATTTTTTGTGTTGATTGTTGATCTTTCATTTGTCAACTTAATCATTTTGTGTTTGTAAGTTTTTATATTTATTTGTTGGCAAATTTATTATTTCTAGCCTTTCTGAACTTTGCTTGATTCATACATAATTCAATTTATTTTATATTTTTATTTATTTCTTCACCTGTTTCTTTTGAGTTAGCCGAAATCATTTAACTCACTCAACCAACTTGGCTAGATTTTTCTCTCATGGGTGCTCTCAACTCCACCTCCAAAACCTTTAAAGTCACCACTATCACACTAGTCAATCCATTAATCACAACAACAAACACAAACCTCATTAAAAAAAAAAAATCCATCTCCAATAATCATCATACAAACCAATTTTAGGTGTAGGTGTGGGATAGGTTCGTGTAAATTTACCATTTAGTTGTTAGTAATTTACCACTTAAGTCTTTGAGAGGGGGATTAATAAAATCATCACTTAGTTGTTAGTCTAAATTTATCACATTAGTACTAAAATACCCCTTTAATCCTTTTCTTTTCTTTCTTTTTTTTTTTAATCTTTTATATCAATGTGATTAGTTTGAAAACCTTTGTTATACTCTTTGTTATAGTTAAACTTTTAAGCTATAAACTCACGTTGAAAATTTGATTAAATCATCTTGTTAGTCTAAATTTATCTTTTATGTTAATATGACTAGTTTGAAAACCTTTGTTATATTAATCTTTTAAGCTATAAATTTATTTTGAAAATTTGATAAAATCATCACTTAGTCTAAATTTACTTGTAAGTTATAAATACTTTTGATATAACAAATGGAAATGGATAATAAACACAAAGATCATAACTTTTACGGAAACTAAGTCTAGGAATTCGTAAGAATCTTTAAATAAAAATTATATTCTCAATCAAATTTAATATAATATTTAATGAATCACAATATTAATCAAACAAAAGTACTTTTAATTCACCACTAGTTACTTTTAATTAATTTGTTTATTTGCAACTTCGTCAAAGTACATGAATGCTTTGGATTAATTTATTAATTTAATGAGCATAATGGTCTTATAGCATATATTAAACTATGTAATTTATTAATGGTGCTCTCTACTTAAAAGTTAAAACAGGAAGTCTGTTCTTTTGTATATTTTTAAAACCAACATATCATCAACTTCATTCAAAATTAATTATTGCATGTGAAATGCCTAGGATGGTGGAGATCCGATCTAGATATCTACCTTTTGATTTTTTTTTTGTTTTCTGTAATTTTTTATTTTCTTTTTAGAATGTTGATTTTAAAGTTAATTATAAAAAAATCGCCATCCAACTCATGAGATGGATGGTGATGATAAAAAAGATATTTTTTATTTTTATTTTTAAATTTAATTTTTAATTTA